>JAJOOR010035487.1:0-11915 GCA_036250505.1 Solanum acaule | reverse complement strand
GAAGTTGGAAGAGAGTTTTGGAAAATGTTTTCCTTAAGTTTTGAAAGGAAGTCATTTTCCTTAAATTTGAGGAAAATGAGTTGATTTGGAAAACATTTTCCAAAACATTTAACCCAACCAAACATGAGAAAATTGGAAAACATTTTCCGGCATACCAAGCACACCCATAGTGTCCTCGAGTGCTTAATTTGTGCCATAAACTAATGTAAAGCTTTGATTTTCAGGTAGTTGGATTGAGGAGCAAAGCAAGGAAACTAACAGGCAAAATGGAACAAAATAAACTTAAGAAGTGAAGAAAGGCAAGCATGGTGATCGCCAAGAGCACTTGGCGAATCGCCGAGTGGCTTCTTTGACCGCCTAAAGTTCCAGTGTGCCAGCCATGAGGGAAGAAACTAAGTCGGCGATAGAAAAAGGGTAGTCGATGAATCGCCGAGCAGTTCAGCGAAGCAAAGAGAGATCACTCAAAGTTACACGACTTAAGGGTGCTGAGAGCCAAGGCAAAAAGGTGATAGAAGAGAGCAATGGGCAGTTCACTGAGTGGTTCGGCGAACTCGACTTACCTCGCCTAATGGCCCTTCGTGGCTTATTTTTGGCGACTATAAATTAGATTTTGAATAGTTAATTTAGTATGCTGAATTAGCTTAGAACAGTTTTCTCTTGAGTTTTTGATAGTTTCTCTACAGACTTTAAGGCTTTTGAGATTCAATTTGGACATTTCGCAAGTGGGTTTCGAATTTTCTACAAATTGAAGCATTGTGAAGGCTAAATTACTCATGCCAGTTGATGGCTAATCGATTTGGTAACCGTTTTTACTCTTTTATAATATTTGGCAAAAACCCCAATTCTTGGGGTGTAATCATGTGATTATGGGTTGAATTAGTTTATGGGTATTGTTAATTACTAGTTTAAATTCTATATTGAAGTGGGTTTAATCATTAATTGTGGTTTAATTTATGAATTGTAGTTTCAAATGCAGTTCTAATTTTGTGTTCTTGTTTTGCTGGAGAGAGAGGTTTTAGAACTAAGATTATTGATTAATGATTTGTAGGTAATAGGTTGAGCTGGGTTCAACTCGAGAGAGTGAATCCTAAACCCAATCCTACCCATCTAGCTCGAGAGAGTGGATGAATTAAGGTGTGGGTTGTTCTTCATTATTATGTTTGTTGATGTTCGAAAGAAATCACCTGATTCGGGATAATTGTTCGAGAGAAATCTATCTCACTTATAGTCTAGCCTACTCACTAATCTTTAGTTGTTTACTAGTTGTTTCAATTACCCATATATCGAAATTTACCTATAATCAAAAACATCCCAAGAATTCCTCTCCTTATTGGTATCTCAAGTTGTTTGTGATTGCGTTGTAGTTGATTATTGAAAACCGAAACCCCCATCTGACATTCGTGTCACGCCTTTTATTTGTCGTATGTATTTTTGATAATTTCTATTCCTATATCTAGATAGATCACAATCGTACTTCTTGATTGAATTTGTACACGTACAGTTCCTTGTGGGATTCAACCCCAATCAATTGTTGGGTTATATATTGCTTAACGACCGTTTGCATTTAGAATTGGATGAAGTGTATTTGATAGACATTACTCAAATATCAAGAGGACCATTGAATTTCATCTTTACCTATTATTGAGAATGTGTGGGATAGTACATTGCTCTTTAATGATGATTGAACTGTAATGTATATATTATTGTATTAATGGGTTGTGCTTATTTGGTTATATATCACGTTAGTGAACGAACCGTGAATGGTCATGTTCAACTTGTAATAAGATATTGGTAAGCGGTTGTCTGTGTCCTAGACAATGAGAAGTAGGAAGGTAGTTGTGTCGTAACTGTTAGGTAGCTGGGTCATACCTGGGAAGGGAGTTTGTATTGAAAGGATAGCGAGCCTTAATGGCATGGACTATGGGTCAATGGTTAAGTGGTGTCATGGAAGAGCTAATGGTATGTTTGTGAGTAGTTGGCCGGGTTGGTGGTAGTTACATCTGGAATCTCCTCTAAATGGCAGAATGGTTAAGTTATGATCAAGGACGGGGTGAGTAAGGGGTTAGATTCAAGTGTACCAGTATATGTAAAGCATCCAAAAGGGTAGGGGTAGAATGAAAAGGTGGAGGAATAAACGGTCTTATTGCTTGTTTTCCTACTAGTCAATTTTCTTATATTATGCGGTGGGTATCGGGTTGACCGATGAGGCTCTACCCAAACTTTTCTGGTTCACCCAAACATTCCCCATTTGTCCGACTGTTGCTGAGCAGTTTTTGGATATCAAACGGAGCCTACTAGTACATGTGGTTTGTACTGATACTACTCTTTCTATGTCTTTTTCGCATAGTCTAGTTGCAGGGTCAGAGATTGTTTCATAGGTGAAGACGAAGATAATCTCCGACAACTTCTACTTTTCCTTTCATGTGGTGGGAGCTGCATCATTTGTTATCATGTTTATACCTTGTAAATCTTAGGAGCTCTTGTACCTGTTAAGACTAGATCCCTGAGGGGTATTAATTACTTTACAAGTCTCCAGTCGAATTGTTGACAAAACTCTTTATTTTATAAAAATCTTATGATTGTTAATTATTCTACAGTTTTCTTAATCTTCCTCATGTCTTCAACAGTTGGGAATTGAGGGTTCACGGCCCGGTAGGTGGCTGCACGGCCCGATGGGTTGGGTCGTGACAAATTGGTATCAGAGCCAAGGTTACCGGACTCCCAGTACCACATCAAATATGGAATAGACTCATATGGATTGGTGTGTTGACGTCCACATCTAATCTTCAGGTAGCTATAAAGCATTTGAGGAATTCGTTTTATTCCTTCTATCCTTTCATGCGAGTTATCGCTTGTGGTTTGGGTTGAGTTCAATTGGTATCTCCTGATTTCAATTAGTATCTTAATAAGGTGAACTGGAAGCCGCAGTCACGGCTGAAAGGGCACAAGCAAGGTAAATTGGAACTGGGAAGGTTCCAATTGGTAACTAGCCATAGGGGCTATGTAAATGCATGGATAATTAGTAATGATCATCTATGGAACAGACTAATTAATAACTTGGACTGTCTGTGAATTGTAGCTTGAACCTGTGAATGTGTGCATATTGTTGTCTGGGTTAACTGTTGTTGTGAAACTTATAATGTACTTGGATGCTATGAAATGATTATGTGCACAGTATGCTTGTCTGGATTTCTATGTGCACAATAGGCTGACCTAAACGGTCGAACCGTGTGAGTGGTAATTGCTTGAGTTTTTGGAACTTATTGTCGGAAAGAGAGTCATCTCTGAGTTAGGTGCAAAGGTCCGGATAAACTACGATGTAATTCGTAAATGAAGTATGGACGACTGTTGCGACCGACTATAACCGTGTGAGTGTATGGGCATATCCTGGGGACGTGTGTGTTTGTGGTGTTGAATTAATGGGAAGGGTTTCTAGAGTGTGTACGTTGGGTCGACTCGGGGTAGACAATGATTATTCTAGCTTATAGGAATATCCCAAATACTTAGTTATAGCCAAGGAATCAAGGGAAAATTTTAGAAAAATGGGAAGAACCCCAGGAAATTGTTGACCTGGGTACTGTTTCCGTCTGAGCCATTGGGGCACGATTATTTCTGCCAGGGTGAGGCCACCAGAGCGGGACAGGGTGCAGAATCTTAGCCCGGTCTCCCTTGTTTTCCCTAGTCATGGGTATAAACCCTGAATAGTGTATGAGCTAATCCTGCAATTCAACCAGTACTCATCAATAGATCAGTAAGTCATAATACTTAGTAATTAATTATTAGCCATGAAAAAATAGCAAAAACTAGCATCCACGTGCTTACAAAAGGTAAGGAAAAATAAAAAGGAAATGGTGTTCATTATAGGCTTAGAGGGGCGAAAAATCAAATCAATCATCTTGGGAAGGGGAGGTATCATCATTAGAGTCTAGGTCCTCCGGGGGTACCAAGCCAGTCACGGCCTCGTTCAACATAGAAAAATACCAATAGTCTCTTGGATTGATTTGGGGAATCTTCCTTGTGGGAGAAACACAACTCAAGACGACCTTCAGGGTCTTCCACAATCGGGCCAGCAGACGATCCCTCACCAAACGTTTCCTCCTCTCCTGACACAACTGGCGGCGGAGAATCTTGACCTCAAGAGTAGTGCTGGGTGGAACTAGAGTGGTGCTAGCATAGAAGCGTCCCAACCTCCTCCGGACGGCCGCCAAGTCCTTCTCTACCCGAGCACCTGATAGTGGGGGCTGGGACTGGGTGGGGAGAGTGTCGTCGCCTACATCATCCTCCCCTCCTTCGTCATCTGCTTCAACAGTCGCTCGACTGCTACTAGCCCTGTCCGTCTTCCTCCTCTTACTCCTAGAAGTGGAAGCCTGTCTAATCAAAAGAGGGTGAAAAATGGGATCCATAGAAAGTACCTCATCAGTGTCCAAGAGGGGCACCCCCGCCCTCTTGCACATAGCAATCACCATCCCAGGTAAAAAGAACGCCTTTTTGTTGCCCTGGTAGAATACTTTCCATTATGAGATGATCTGTGCGCCCACATTTAGGCCAATGCGCAATATAACACAAGCCACCACCAAGGCTCGAGGAAAGGTCACGTCAGTTTGATTGCCCGACGGGCGGATCCTCTTTGTAACTAGGTGCAACAACCGTTTGGCATTCGGTGACCAGTTAGCACTGGTGATTCCCCCCGTAGTAGCCCAGTAAACCCGGTCCCAACCTGCAGGCTCTACTTGCGTATCCTTCAGCCAGCCAGGTCCATTTCTCCCAACCTTGCCTCGAACTCCGTGTTGTGGACCTCTAGCATCTCGAGCACATCATTTATGAAGGAAATATTTAGAGGGATGTCATCTCCCCGGATGCAGATGGTGGGGTGAGGGACGATATGTAAGATGGCATAGAGTTCCCTCACCCAAGTGGAGCACGCAGCAGAGGGAGCCTATTTAAGTGGGGCCATCCGAACTCCATCAACCGGGTATAGAAGGCGGGCGCCTTCTCCTCTAAGTTCAGTAGCTGAAAACTTCTCACAGTAGAACTTGGTGTTCCAGTGATCGTTGTATCTTTCCCGACTGGCAACATCAGGAAACCAGACGAATGTTAGATTCTCCTCATCTCCTTATTAATACCAACCATTTTAGATAAGCCTGCAAAGATTATGAGGCATACACGTTAGAATTCCCTGGGATTAGACAATGTTAGGCTAATAAAAGAAAATTTTCAGATTTAAGTGGCAAGGGGCCACTACTCCACTGAATCCCGCCACAACGGTCCAAAACCCTCCATAGCGGGATGAGGGAGGCCGCCCCAGTGGGATGAAGGCCGCCAGAGTGGCCTTCATCTGGGACGAACTCCAGGCGTAATCATGGCCTCCCATTGTCCTAAAAACCTCATTTTTCACAGAATTTCAATAGATCATAGTCCATAATGTACCCTAGTACCTAAATATGTTATTATTTTAGCAAAATTACCTCTAAATGAGGTCTAAATATGAGTTTTACACCAAGAAAACCTTTCAACTCTCCCACTCATTTCAGATTCGTTTCAATCGTATTTCCACAAAATCTTTATGCTCAGAATGTTGTAGAGACATTGTGAACGTAAGAAAAGTTTCTATGCTACGTTTTTCAAGCAAACCAAGCAACCTATTTTCGAAAGTTTGAAAACTACCCTAAGGCTATTCTAATCAATTGTTTATCATCATGCAATCATAGTTAAGCAAGTACTGAAGTTAATACCATAAGGAAATGAGAACATTACCTTAAATTGACGATCAGAGCGAGCTGATGGAGAGATTTTTTGTGAGTTTTAAGTTAGAGAAGGAGGAAATGGGGAAACCATTCCCCTTTCCCCCTTAAACTGTTCCCGATCTCCTGCTACAACGGGAGTGTCCTCTCTACAGCGGCCTCGCCTTAGCAGGAAGCTTGTCGCTCTGGCGGGGCAGGCTGTGCAGAGGGACGCGCTTCTTTTCTCCATGTGTTGCCTCTTTTCCCTAACCAGTTCCTTCGAGTATAGAACCCTTTTAGGCTGAAAATTTGAAAAACCTCCACCTTTTTGGTTCTGTAATAGGTCGTGTCTTTAGTTTGAAAATACTCCAAAAATGACTCATGTTTGGCCCTTCGCTAGTTGTTCGGGTACGAACGAGGGGTAAATTGGTATCTATTGTAACTACCCGAACTATTGTAATTTAGGAAAAGCAAAATGTCGGGGGGAAAACTAGGCCCATCATCCCACCAGGAAGGCGGCCCCACAACGGGATGGGTGGGATAGAACTTAAATGACGCAAAATCTTATTTTCTCCCTTTTTTTGAAAGACCAAAAATAGGCAAGGATTACCCAGAAACCCTCAAAAGACTGTTGTAGGATTGGGAAAGAAGGATGAAGTTATTTCTAGCGCAAGGATGACGATAGCTTGCTGATTCTTGGTCAAATCCACCGTCACGAGGTCCGAAAATAAGAATTGGAGCCATAATCCCGTGGATCTTCTTGGCGCCTAGGTAGGCTAGGTTAATTTGATTGATTAGTCTTAAATTTGTGTTCACTGCGTAGTATGTTGATAATTGATGGTATGATTCATGCGTAGGCCTTCGTGCACCGAAAGAGGGATGATTGTTTATATATTATCAATTGTCGCATAAGATGAAAATCATAGAAGGAAGCCTTGTCCTGGGGAATATGTTGGAGGATGTTCGACTCTAGTTTTGGATTTTGTATGCTTGTTGTTGCTGGTTCGATGTTTGTGTACATGAATGGGATTAGAGAACACGAACCAAATGATAATGAAAAGACTTAAGTATAAATAATTACATGACATGAACCTATTTACTTGATTGATTCATCATGAGTATTGTTCCTTATGGATGTGGTTGTGACTGTGGTTGTGTTGATTGAATTAGGTGTCACTTTTCGGCACACGAACTAGGATCGGGTGTCACGTTCTGACATATATATTGGAGCTGGTGCCACATTACGACACACTAATTAGGATTGGGTACCACGTTCTGGTACACTAAAAGTTTTGGTATGGGTTCCATGAAAGAACCATTGAATTGTCATCTTTACTTGTTATTGAGAATGTGTGGGATTGTACATTGCTCTTTAATGATGACTGAACCGTAATGTACATATAATTGTATTAATTAGTTGTGCTTATTTGGTTATATATCTCGTCACTAAACGAACCATGAATGGTCATGTAACACCCGGGAACTAGTAGGCTAAACTAGAGCTTTACGTGAGGGTTTTAGAGCTTCACATGGGGGTTAGAGTCGTAGATATGACCTCCCATACTTAGAATGAAGGGTTTAGGGTCAAAAAATCAAGGTACGACTCCCTAAGGACCAACCAAGGGTCCTTGAGGAGGACTCTAGAAACCATCCAAAAAGCGGCGAAAAATAGTCCACCTACGACCCGTAGGGGATCCACTCTTCGTGGATGGCCTCATGGGTCAGGACCCCAAAATGACTAGTTGCAGACCACCACCCACGGAAGAAAAGCACGCCCCGTGGGTCCACCCAAAGCCTATGGGCGTAGTCTCTTGGGTGAGGCAGTCTTGGTCTTAAGGTCGGTTAAGTTGGGGGTTAAGGGAACATTGTAGAATTAATTAGGGGTTAAGTGGTGTCATTTTATTAGTGTTTAAACCACCTATATAAAGCTATTAGACCCCTAAATACATAGATCCTAGTCATTATTTCAATTCACCAAAGAAACCCAATTCCCTCCAAGAAATTCTCTCTCTAGAAAGTAAAGAAGAAGAAGAAAAAGAGAAGCAAGCTAGGTTAAATTCCTCAATTGTTGCAAGCTTTGTGAGGGCTTTATAATCAAGGTATGATAGCTTATTCATCCATGGATTCTTCCATCCATGGAGCCCCCTTGAATTCCCCCTATTGTGAAGATGAACCCCAATTCTAGTAGGGTTTCTTCCTATAGTGTGGGTATAGTTGTATGTTGATGCAATTGAGTAGATAATGATCAATTATGATAGAATTAGTAGTGAATTATGTTATTATGATGATATTACATGTTTTCCATGGCTAACCCTAGTGTAATTGATGAAATTGAAATTATGTGGGTTTATGCCTTGTGAAGGGAAATTGAGAATTTATAGATGATCTTCTAGAATTGATAATATATGTAGTAATTGCTTGAGAGAAAAAGCATGTAGACATGAATTGAAATAGAATAATTTCTATATGATGGATCATGACTATAAATGCTTGAAATTGAACCTTTATGATGACTTATGACTAGAATCACTTACGAATGAAGCATGTGAATAGAATGCCTTGAAATCTAGGTATGTATGGTGATTGTAAGAAGTAAATCTTTGAGAGTAAGGCTTTTAGTGAAGCATGAATATTCCCAGGGTTTTGAGAGTAAAGCTAATATGTTGAATTGTATATGCTTAAAATATCTTTGTGAGTGAAGTATCTATGATCATGATATGTTGTTCTGTTGTTGAAAGGACATTTTCACACACACACACCTATGTATGAATATGATATGATGTGAACGGTTTTCTCACATAGAATGATTATAGGTTGAAAGGCTTGCTCACTTAAAATGAATCAAAGCATGTTTAATTATATTGGCTTGACGTTGTGATATGAAACTCTATTCATATATAACTTGACTTGGTAAGACAAGACCATCTCATGGTAGCTTAGGATCGAGAAACCATACTCTCCTAAGGGTAGCTTGCACTAGCATCATAGAATTCTTGAATGGTAGCATGAGTATAAGACCTCATGGTAGCCTAGGATTGAGAAATCATACTCTCCTAAGGGTCTCTTACATTAGAATCATAGAATGCTTGCATGGTATCAAAGCACAAGGTTTAGAACGGTTCTAGGATGTCTCAAACCACGTCTAGTAGATACTTGTTCATAAATGTGAAGCGCGCTACATTTATAAATATGAGGCTATGGGATGTCTAGGAAATCTCAATTCTTGATTCTGTAAGTCGTTCCATAGAGTTTGGAATTATTAGGTCCTTCTTCTAATTCGTGCCCATTGGTTTTCACGATATGTCTAATACAAGGTCTAATGATAGGAGGGATGAGGAAGACAATGTGTATCAAGAGGTTCCTCCCCGAGCTCCTCCCCAAGCTCCTCCCCAAGCTCCGATTCACTCTATAGGGGAGAATGTGACTAATGCAAATTTTAGGTCGTCTATTCTAATGTTTGGTCAAGCCGTGATGACTCAAATCAATAGATAGATGGTAGCTTTGGTGAATCCTAATGTGAATTCTGCGACTATAAGTGTGAGGGATTTTATGAGAATGAACCCTCAGGAGTTTTATGGCTCCAAAGTGGAAGAGGATCCTAAGGAGTTTATAGATGGGGTTTATAAGGTGCTTGATGTCATGGGGGTGACTACGGTAGAGAAAGCTGAGTTAGCCGCTTACCAATTGAGAGGTATAGCACAAGTATGGCATGATCACTGGAAGCAGAGTAGACCGGTAGGAGAGGGTCCCATAGAGTGGGAAGGGTTCAAATTAGCATTCCTTGATAGGTTCTTTCCCCGAGAATTGAGGGAAGCTAATGTGGAAGAGTTCATTAACCCTAGGCAAATTAGCATGAGTTTTAAGGAGTATGCCTTGAAATATCCAAGTATGTTTCTTCCATGGTGGCGGATTCGAAAGATAGGATTAGTAGGTTTTGGACAGGGGTGTCTGACTTAGTTGCAAAAAAATGTCGTATGGTAATGCTCCATCATGATATGGATATCTCACGTCTTATGATGTACGCCCAACAAATGGAGGAGACAAAACTCAAGGAAGAGAAATCTAGGGAGAAAAAGAGGTCTAGAGTGGATAATGATAAATCTTTTTATGAGGAGTCTGATGGACATGGTCGCTCTAGGAAGTGACAAAAGTTTTCCGGACAAGGTAATTTAAATACTCCTAAGCATAAGGAGGAGTGGGTGTCTAACCCTAAACCACCCGGGATTAGTAATGAGTCCCTATGGTCTACTTGTACTAGGTGTGGTAAGAGACATGATGGTAGGTGTTTGGCCGGTAGAGAGGGTTGCTTTAGTTGTGGTGAAAGTGGCCACAAAATGAGAGATTGCTGAAAGGTAAAGACCATGAGAAGAGAGAGTAAACAAATTTCTCCTAGTGGTCTGGATGAGAATGCTCAAAAGAAGAATAGGTTATATGTTCTTCAAGCTAGAAATGAACAAGAGTGACCTCCTAATGTTGCTAGCGGTATGTGTTTTATGATTTATTAGAATCCGGATTTGCTTGTCTTTTGTGACTTAATATGCTAGACTTTGATGTTGTCTTTCGTATGTATGAGCTTCATTGTTGTTTTATGTTATAGAAGGTGCTTACAAAGTCAACCTAGGCTTACTCTCAAGGGGGAGATAGTGTGCCTAGATAGCAAGGTCATTGTGTGTTTATGTGTGACCATGAATTCTTTATATCCATATTCTTGAAAAGTTTAAGTCTTGATAGAAATGACTTATATGCATTGTTTTACCTCATGTTGTAGTGCATTGAGTAGAGTTGCCTATAGACTTCATGAGAATCAATAGATGAGCATGCCTTAGTTTGGAGTTGAAAGATTCCTCCTTGAATAAATGCTTTTTGAAAATAAATTGCATATAGGCTCCATGAGTGTATGATTGAGCGTGTTTTAGCTAGGAGATGGTAGTTCCTCCTTGAATATGAGTAGATATAGAATTTCATGCATTTTGGGTTGTTATATGTAGTCCCTACTCCCTTGTGTTGCATTGGGTATGTTTAGCTAGGAGATGAAGTTTGTCCTCATTTGTTTATGTGCATTTAGATGAGTTCCATGCATGGTGGGTTGCTAATCTAGAGTTGTGACCTTAAGGATTGCCTAGAGTGTCATTCGATTCAAGGATGAATGTTCCCAAAGGGGAGATATTGTAACACCCAGGAACTAGTAGGCTAAACTAGAGCTTTACGTCAGAGTTCTAGAACTTGACGTGGTGGTTAGAGTCGTAGATATGACCTCTCGTACTTAGAATGAAAGGTTTAGGGTCAAAACATTAAGGTACGACTCCCCAAGAACCAACCAAAACCACCCAAAAAGATGCCAAAAATAGTCCACCCACGAGGGGACCCACTCCCCATAGGGGGCACCTCGTGGGTCAGGACCCCAAAATGACTAGTTGCAGACCACCACCCATGGAATACCGACAAGCTCTGTTGGTCCACCCACGGCCCGTGGGCGTGGTCTCGTGGGTAAGGGAGTGTTAGTCTTAAGGTCTGTTAAGTTGGGGGTTAAGGGAACATTGTAGAATTAATTAGGGGTTAAGTAGTGTCATTTTATTAGTGTTTACACCACCTATATAAAGCTAGTAGTCCCCTAAATACATTGATCCTAGTCATTATTTCGATTCCCCAAAAAAACCAAATTACCTCCAAGAAACTCTCTCTAGAGGAAGAGGAAGAGGAAGAGGAAGAGGAAGAGGAAGAAGAAGAGGAAGAAGAGGAAGAGGAAAAGGAAGAGGAGGAGGGAGAGGAAGAGGAGGAGAAAGAAGAAGAGGAAGAGGAAGAGGAGGAAAAGGAAGAAGAAGAGGAAGAGGAGGAAGAGGAAGAGGAAGTGGAAGACAAGGAGGAGGGGGAGGAGGAAGAGGAAGAGGAGGAGGAAGTAGAAGAGGAGGTAGAAGAGCAAGAAGAGGAAGATGAGGAAGAAGAAGAAGAAGAAGAAGAAAAAGAAAAAGAAGAAGAAGAAAAAGAAAAAGAAGAAGAAGAAGAGGAGGAGGAGGAGGAGGAGGAGGAAGAGGAAAAAGAGGAAGAAGAGGAGGAATAAGAAGAGGGGGAATACGGAAAGGAAGAAGAAGAAGAAGAAGAAGAGGAAGAGGAAGAGGAAGAGGAAGAAGAAGAAGAAGAAGAAGAAGAAGAAGAAGAAGAAGAAGAAGAAGAAGAAGAAGAAGAAGAAGAAGAAGA
>JAJOOR010035486.1:0-12208 GCA_036250505.1 Solanum acaule | reverse complement strand
CATCTTTCCAGATATTTATTTATGAATTAGCTTCCGCATCAGTTTATTTTCTTTAGTATGCTCATGATCATGCCAGCAGGGTTAGCTTGGGATCACTTGTGGTCCTAGGTCCCGTGTCCGCGTCTTGGGGGTAGCTCGGGGCGTGACAGCTGTCCTCATAATTCCACAAATTGGGATCGGCCCATGCTAGGCTTTTGCCCCTGAGCTGCCACCCTTCTATACCAATTGGGATCGGCCCATGCTAGGCTTTCACCCTTGAGCTGCCACCCTTCTATACCAATTGGGATCGACCCATGCTAGGCATTTACCCCTAGGCTGCCACCCATAATTATACAGATTGCCTCACTTAGATTCTTTACTAACTCACGACTGAGTTTTGCAGGTATCATTACCAGAATTGAAGGCAAAATTTCAAAAGATCTTTTGAAGTTTTGAATGATCAAATTAGATATTCACTAACCTTTTTCAAAATATCATTATGAAGGATTCCCGACACTGAGGACCAGTCCAGCTTATCCTCTATTTTGTATTGACAAAATTCTTCTTCTGTTATTTCAAATCTTTTACCCCTTTTAGGGAAAAATTTCATTTTTTTTCTCTCTCCAAGAATTCTTTTAAGTGTCAGATTCGAACTACGTCAGACCTGATTTCTTGTTCCAGCAAGATACGTAGGCAATCCTATATAAGGATTCGGTCTTCCTACTGTTTCAAATTACAGACCTTAGAGGAAACTGGGGCATGTTTTTGAATCAGTCATTCTTCATTTTTTGCAACTTACTTCAGTTAAGTACCCTTGGACTGGAAACAGGGGCAACTTTTTGAAATAGTTCAAAGTTCTCAAAATCTCTGTTCAACCTCATGTTTCAAAGATATTATGTGTCGAGCGAGTTTTCTCTTTGCAAGAGATCTTTTTAAAGTAGGGACCCATCTCATGTGAAATCCCTAATCAGCCATTAGCGCCTCCTTTCAATGTTATAAGTTCTCAAAATCGTTCTTCCAGATTCTCTCGTTCTCCATGGCTGTTAGATCGTCTTGATGCGTTTAAAAGTCTTGACATTTGTTAATCTCTCTATTCTTAACTAACAAATTTCTATGATCGCAGGAACGACAAAGTTTTAATGACCATCAGAGATGTTACCGACTTCACAAACTACCAGGAGCTAATCAAATTACCATGTTATAACCATACTCCCTATTTTGAGATTTGTTCTTTATCATAGGGTATTATATTAGAGCATCATTTCCTTCAATGTGACACACCTAATTATTATTGGAGTGTCACTTCCTTCAACGTGACACGTTATTATATTGGAGCGTCACTTCCTTCAACGTGACACATTATTATATTGGAGTGTCACTTCCTTCAACATGACACGTTATTGGAGCGTCACTACCTTCAACGTGGCACATTAAATTATTATTGGAGCATCACTTCCTTCAACGGACATGTTAAATTATTATTGGAGCGCCACTTCCTTCAACGTGACACGTTAAATTATTATTGGAGCGTCACTTCCTTCAACGTGACACGTTAAATTATTAATGGAACGTCACTTCTTTCAACGTGCATGTTAAATTATTATTGGAGTGTCACTTCCTTCAACGTGACACGTTTAATTATTATTGGAGCGTCACTTCCTTCAACGTGACATGTTAAATTGTTATTGGAGAGTCACTTCTTCAACGTGACACCTTAAATTATTATTGGAGTGTCACTTCCTTCAACGTGACATGTTAAATTATTATCGGAGCGTCACTTCCTTCAACGTGACACGTTAAATTGTTATTGGAGAGTCACTTCCTTTAACATGACACGTTAAATTATTATTGGAGGATCACCTCCTTCAACGTGACATGTTAAATTATTATTGGAGCGTCACTTCCTTCAACATGACATGTTAAATTATTATTGGAGCATCACTTCCTTCAACGTGAAACTTTAAATTATTATTGGAGAGTCACTTCCTTCAATGTGACAAGTTAAATTATTATTGGAGCGTCACTTCCTTCAAAGTGACACATTATTATTATATTGGGTTTTCACCTCCCTGAATGTGACATGTTATATTACATTGGGCAGTCATTTACCTCAAAGTGACGCATTATTATTAAGTTGGGAAGTCACCTCCCTAAAAAGTGACATGTTATATTATGTTATTAAATAATCACTTCGTTTAAATTGACACATAACTTTGGATCACCACTTCCTTCAAGAGCAATACACTTGAAATTGGATCGTCATCTCCTTCAGTATGGCGTGTTAAACCAGGTTTGCACAAATTATATTTGTATTTATATTACATTTTCTACTGACAATTTTCTCCAGACTTTGTAACACACGAAGTGGACTACGTCAAAATAGGACGCAGCACAACATGGAACTTTTCTTAGCAGAGAATAGGGACATAGTCCAAAGAGGAATATCAAACTCTTAGGACGCGAGTTGAGGAGCAACTTCCACCACAATCAAACCACATCCCTATCCTAAGGCGTGTGAGCATTTTCTTGGGTTTAATAGTTTCAGTTTTGCCTTTAGTAGTGAGAAAATTTCAACTCTCACCGAAGGCAAATTTTCTAATTCGAGTGACAATACACCTAGAGCTTTGGAAGTTATATCTATGTAAGTTCTTCTCTGTGGGTGTGAAGGGCCTCACATTCACATTTGTGATGTTTGCGAGCCTATTTTCCATTCTCAACTCATTTGTCACTCATCCTTAACCTAAAGGTTATTTCTGCATACGAGATTTCCTTTTTCAACCGATTGAGTCGAACTACAAGCAGTTTGATTCCCAAAATTTAGGGATATGTAGGCCTGTTCAATGTTAAAAACTCGATTGTACTCCAACAAACCATTTCTCACTCTATTCTCGAGCTTTTCGGTCTCTCTATAGTTTGGCTCCGAAATAGCTTTTGCATTCGTTCAAAATTGTGCGATAAATCAAGCACCTTTCGAACTACTAGTGGCCTGAGTTCTCATGTAACTTGAGGTAAGTAGGAAACTCAATACCAGGGTCCGACCATATTTCCTCAGAATCTTTACCATTCACCGTTTCAAAGAGATGAATCAGTGGACGGACAAAATTGGATTCATTAATTTCATTTATCTCGGATCTCTTTCATCCATCCCAGTCAAAACAGGGGCAGTTGTTGACACCCAATTTTGGCCCTCCACAATTTAGTTAATTTTCAAGCTTCTCAAATTTTAAACAATTTGAAATAATTATTTTCGTAAATCAAAACACTTTAAAAAATTATTTTCAAGGCACTTTTTGCCATTTTTCATATAGATTATATAATACTTAAAATATAGAGATTTATGTTATTTTCAATTTGAATAAGTATTTAGAAGGTTGTGTTTACTAAAAATGGAATGCTAATTAAATATGCATTTTATTTCCTTAAGAAATGATGAATTCACATATTGGTTTTTTGCATCAAAATAATTGTTTTATGTTGCAAGAGTTGAGAAGCTTAATATTTAATTAAATACGTAATTTATTTTTGCGTTCAATTTATTTAAGATATGGTAAAAAGACCAGGTCCTTCAACCAAGGACTATTTGGATTAAAAGAATGACCATGTACATCTTCTTCCTCACAAGCGAAGCCAAACCCAGCAAACCAAGAACGACCCGAACCCAATTCCCTTGCCTCTGCTTCAATTTACTCTTCTCTCCTTCAAATCCTATAGCACGAGCGTGATTGTCACTAGACCAAGGAAACGCTAAGCTTCTTGGTTTGTTCTCCCAACGGTAATATCCTTCCAATTCCCGATTTTCCTTTTTCTTTCTTTAATTTTGTTCGATATCGTACAATTTCGTACAGCTCGCACCTTATCCTCTAAGAATTTTGAAATCTCAGCACTCCCACATCTAGAATTCATCCATTTTTAGGGTTTTTTGGGTTTCTATATAAACCAACCCCATTCACTGTTCAAGGGACATATTTTTTGGAGACCAAAGATTACCCTAAAAGTTTTGGGAATTATTGGTTTCATAGTTTAAACTTTTGTGGCTTTTTGTGGTTGTTCGAGCTTAAAGAGGTGGTGGAATTGTCTCCGTCCAACTAGTCGTCCAGTTCATTGCCCAGAAAGAGGTAAATTCTTTCTTAGCTTTGTTTTTGTTTAATTCCTAGCTTTGTTTAAACTTTGGTTTGATATTTGAATAGCTAATAATGTTTCTCCTGTTCTTACTGTTTTATTATTATGGTCATAAATATTCCTAGCTTCTTTGGTGTTCTATTCGTGTTGCTCGTCTGAATTGGCCGTGAAGATTAATGTTCATCTTGGTTCTAGTCCTTACACTGTTTCCTTTAATGATAAGCATCCAATTTCGTCTTTATGCATCTAAGATGTTAAGTGTATTAGTTTGATTTCTCTGCTTAGAGCTACTGTTTGCAAAGCTATATTTTCTTTTTTTTCTAGTATTTCTCCTTTGAAATGATGGTGCCCTTGCTCGTGCTTCTTCATAATTGATATTTGTTCAGGTTTTAAGTTGTTGGTAACCTGTTTAGGTATAGTTTCGATTCCATTTTTGTAGCTGTTACCTCAAAATAGTTTCTAAATCTGTGAATCTCTTGTAGCTCTAGCTTGAAAACCATATTCTAGCTTTTCCTAAGTTTGGCATGATTTTTGGTTATGTCACTCTTTTCCTTAAGTTCATGGTTATTCTTGCTTCCATATATGTTTAAGTCTGTTTCATTCATTCTGCCGTATTTGATTAAATTTCTCTCTGTCTAATAGAATTTTCGGATAGCCATTTAGGTTCTTGAATGATCTATTCTATGTGTCTGCTCCTGCTTTATTCATGAATGGCCCTCCTAGTTATTTGATTCTGATCACTGCTCTCTTACTCATTGTGTCAATTGCACTTTTTGTGTCTTGTCGTGAATCACTCCTATATGCTATATTACAGATTCTCGCAAGCATTCGTATAATTAATTTCCCTTGTTTGTGGCAAATGTATGAGCTTGTTTTGGCAGTAGATGATTATTTAAGATTCAAGTTTGGCAAAGGTTTCAAATGATTGCTTCATGAGATTTAATTTTCTAGAATCCTAAGTTGAGCATATAAGAAATTATTTCCTTGCTCCTATGTTTCCTCTTAAATTCTTTCATTGTTCTCCCTAGTTCTCATATCATGTTCATCGTTAAGGTTGGTTGATCTAAAAGGTATTATCTTTGGGATAAAAAAAGTGATTTTGTTCAATTAAGCATGAAATTCTATTGCTTAACTCTTATCTACTAAGTTGAAACCATTGTCTACTGTAGGTTCTTATCTAAGACTAGGATTATTCATTTATGTGTCTGTAATTTGAGCATGCTTATTTATGAAATTGTCTTTGTTTGAGTGTTCTTGGGCAAGAAATTTGTTAGTTTTGAAGAGCTTATGGCAGTTTGTTTAGATTGTCATACTTGAATTTCTATTTAGCTCTCTTAAACCATTTGACTGTGACATTGTTTTGTTCAAATCGCGATGAGCTTAAAATCTTGCCTTTATGTATGTGCAAATTCCCTGTTCAACGCCTTACGCCTTTTCTTTAAATGACTTAAGTTAAAACGTGACACTCTCAATTGTCCCTTTGGAATTATTTCATTTGTTTGGATCTTATTTGTCTGGTCTCGTTTCTCCTTTTTGTCCACCTTGGACACTACTTGTTTAGAAGCAAAGTTTTATTGGCTTAGATGGAATATGCTCTGAAATTTGATTCATGTATCATATTGTTATAGTTTGGGTCTTAGTCTTACGCAATATTTATCCTTATGTTTTCGTCCTTTTCAATGAACTCTCCCGTTTGAGTCTAATGGGACTCCTCTCCCTTGCATTTGATCCTCTTTGAGTCGACCTCCATCAAGTTTCGAAGGGAAAGCTAATTTCATTGGGTTAAAACCGAATAAATCAGCAGTAGCAACAATCCCAAAGGGGACTAAAATTGGGATTTTGGACTTTGAAAGTTCAATTTGAACAGTAGCAGTCACAAAGGATAGAAAATGGGAATTAAATTGGACTTTGGAGTCCAATTTGATCTTGGCAGCAGGAAGGAGCGATTTAGGCTTAAAAGCCTAATTTTTCATATTGTTCAGTTCATCTTTTCTTTGTTTCCCCGTTGATTGTGTTATCGTGATTTTTAGCCCTCTTACTAACTTAGATGAATCCTTGGGAGGTTTTTAATGACTTTTCTATTTCATTACTCATTTATTTTTAAGTAGTCAAGTTTTCAAACCTGTTTTAGTTAAGGCAATCTAATCTTTAAGACTAACTTGAGAATTATTCATATTCTTTCATAGTTAGTATTTAGCTTTCAAATCCACGCCTAAGTGATTGTGTTGATTATTCGACTCAAAAACTTGACTCGGATAAATTGTTAAGTTAAAATTTTGTTTTTGCACTTTAACATTTGAATTATTTCATTATTTGGGATAATACGAATGTACAAGTATCAAAAGATTTCTCATTTTAAAAAATAATAATAAAATAAGATTTTTAAAGTAATTTAAGTTTTATTTTAAAAATTAGCCAAGCTTTTTAATCCGCCGCTCAACCGTGTGTTAGCGGATTCTCTAAGATGCCTAAACCCTTCCTTAGAGAATTATTTGAACCCTTACCCGACTCTGGTTTTATTTAAATTAATTTCTTTCAAAAACCCCATTTTAAAATGGTTTTCTTAATTTTTCCTAAAAATTAAGTGGCGACTTCCAAATTATAATTTTCTCCAAAAACTTAACAAATTTACCGAAGTTGCGAAAATGGTTTTGAAACCTTAGTTTTCGAAATCGGGTCTTAACAAGTCTAACTCTGAAGTTCTGTGAATTTTGACTATTGTACTCACCTTTGTTTCTGGGTACAGGTGCACTAGTAGAGGATGGACCAGGTCCCTTTTGCTTTTGTTGAAAGGAAGAACGATCCACATTACTCCTCTGTTGCCCGGACTCATTCCCTGTCTTAGCTTTCTTGTTTCTAAACTCTTCCTTATCCCTCAGCTTCTCTTGCTCAACCTGCTGCACAGAAACCATCAACCTTGCTATATCCATGTCCCCTATTAACATAGCTTCCTTGCCCTCTTTGATTGACAGACGGGACAACCCAGCAACAAATAGACTCTGCAACTATCTCCGGAGCATATCAGGAAAGTTGGGTGAACTTCAAACTATACACATGAACACTTAGCGAATCCTGCTTAAGGGTAAGAAATTCACGTACCTTGGCTTCTCCCAGTTCACGGGGAAAGAAACTCCCCAAGAAAGCCTCTTCAAACATAGCCCAACTCAAAATTGGTGCATCACCAGCTCTACCCTTCTTCCATGGGTCAAACCAAGTCCTAGCAACATTCTTCAATTCTAGTTCCACTCGCTCAGCATCGGAAACGTGCATAACCTCAAATACCTTTTGCAGTTCCTCAACAAAAATTTTCGGATCCTCAGTAGTGCTTGAACTAGTTAAGCTTGGAGGATTCATCCTCAAGAACTCGCAGATCCTCGAAGTATCAGCCTCTTCCTGTTGAGCCCCTCTTTGTTGCCCAACTTGGTTGGTCACAACTCGACTTAGCGTTCAGATTGCTTCCCGAAATTTAACATTGGTGACCTCTCATTCGGGTTGCACTTCTAGTGCATTAGGTACCTCTTGATCCTCAACGTCCCTCCTAGTAGGACGACCTCAGATAGCTCTTCGTGGAGGCATGATCAACTGAATGACATGCACAAGCACGAGTTAAAGAGAGACTTTATAGAGATAAAATCTATCCCACGATATGAGTATGAAAGAAGTGAAGCAAATTCCTAAATGTTGTAGCCTCCTAATTATAGATGTGGCACGCTTAACACTGACAACTAGGAATCTACAGACACGGCTTCATAGACTCTGTAGGACTCTTGAACTCTGGGCTCTGATATCAAGTTTGTCACGCCCCGAGCCTACACCCTGGCAGAACTGGCACTCGAGAATCATTGTTGGTCCCAAGTGAACCCTTGGCCTGGCTTAACTTATAGTGGAAGACTTAAAGCATTAATACAAGGATTCAAATGCACTTTAAAACAACTGTCTCAAATATACTTAGAACCTTTAAGGATAAACATTCAAATTAGCCAAAGCAGCAACTCAAGTCTTTTAGAAAAACATCTGAAATACAGGACTAAAGAACTCATATCGAAATGTCTATGAAGCCTCTAAATACTAAGAGGGATGTCGGGACAAGACCCCCAATCATCCTAACAACTGACTAACAAAGCAATAAAAATGGAATCCTCTAGAAGCAAGGAGGCTCACCAACTGACTCTGAGTGCTCAACTGGATCAACGAGGCGCTGGATGTTGATCCTGGTTACCTGTGTCTACATCATAAAATGATACAGGCCAAATGGCATTAGTACATTGAATGTACAAGCATGCAAGGGGAAAACTAAACATGACATAAGCTTGAAAGAAATCTGAAGGAAATACTTACCTTAGCTTTACTCAACTCATGGATACTCAACTCAATTGCATAGTAAAATAACAATAAAGGTGCAGTTTATACAAAGCATTTAAAACAATAGGTGACAACTCAATGTATTAAAGAAATACAATAACAACGGTTTACATATAAAGTAATGTATTACTGTGGGAGTTTTTCTAACCGACAACCATCACTATGAGCTAAAGTGATGATACAACGTCTCGCCTACGCTGCCAGAACTTTCCTATACCTTGTCGTAATATAGAACGCCTCAACTAAGTGGATCCACTAGTCTATGCTAAAAAGCACTAAGGAATCATCTAAAATGTATGACCCTTTCTTACCCACGATGGCTACATGGTGTATGGAGACTTGAGTTATTATGAACTCGTCCCCATATCAGTGCTCAATACTACTCCTAAAATATACTCAGGTCATATGTTTTTAAAAACAAAACTATTTCTGTGATTTGAGATAATTACTCAAAACTAGCTCAAAGGCTCTCTTGGAAATCGGTGTTTCCTTTCTTGTTTAAATGTGAAAATATTTTAACTCTTGGGAATACTTAGTTCCCGTATAATCTTTTGAAGAAAATGAACTTTACTCTTACACTTTACTCAACTCAAAACTCAAGCTTTAAAACAAAGTTAAAATGTTTGCAAAAGACTTTTGGAAAACTCTATGAACTTCTCTTGACTTAACTCTTAACTTTCCTTGAATTGAATTATGGATCCAAGGTTCATGATCTCATTTTATTGATGATTTCATGTAGAAATCAACTAGGAAACATAGGTACATTTCAAGGGAACTAGAACGGAAAGAAGTGGGAAAAAGTAGAAGACATTGTGTCCCTGGCGCTCTAAGTGGCGCAGGGTGCAAGACCCAAAACTTCAGAGTCTGGCTTGGGGCACTCTAGCTGGCGCGGCATCCCAGAGGCCAAACTTCAGAGAATTTTGTGGGGTGCTCAGAGTGGTGCGGCGCCCCACCCCTTTTCCCAGATTTTTGATGAATTCTCTTGGTCGTTTTTCAACTCTAAACCCTCTAAATTCAATTGGGTCTTTCCCCAAACACTTAGATTCGACTACATAATAAAAATATGGAAGTACCTACTCAAAACGACATCTAATTTCATGAATCAAACTCAACAACTTCAACAACCAAGATTCAAACGAAACTTTCAACAATATTCATCAAGAACTCATCAACTCTTCTTTCAAGAACATAATTATACTTAATCAAGCATGATTGGCGTGTGGGTGAATTAACCCAACGCTATGTGATCTCACATACCTCGTAGGGATCACCCTTGATGAAATCCACGATCGTAGCTTCAAGAACATGACAATTCCTTGTCTCTTCTCCTATTTTCTCCTCTTCTTTTCTCTTCTCTCAAAATCCTAACTCAATTTCAATTGCGTAAACTGAATCCATTAATTTTAAACCCCAACTTAACTACCAAAAACGAAATTACTAAATTGGGTATGGAAAATACCAAAATACCCATCAAAAATCCGGTTTTGACTTTCCTTATCTACAACCCAACAATGAAACTCGGAATTGAGCAAACTCAGCGGCGTTAGAAAGATAATTCAAAGTTATTTCCTATAGTATCTAGTAGAACACCTAAATCATCCTGATCTAGGAGTTATGATCATTTGAAGTTGACCCAAAACTAAAACTTAACATAACTTTATCAATTTTCCAGATTATTCATTCTTCCCAAAAATGACTCTTTCTAATTCTAGCTTTTTCTAGTTCTTTCAAATAACGAGGTGTTACAATTTCATAGACAACGCCTTTTTCCCCTCCCTCCCCCACACACACCCCTCTCAAACCAACCATAGAAAAATCCCAACTTTCCTTGTTCCATTAGTATACACTCATCAAGATTCAACACACAAATGACTTCATCAAAATTTGAAACAAATGATGACATACTTGATTTTGTAATCAAGAAAGCAAATGGAATAAAAGGTCTAGTAGACAGAAGCCTTAATATTATCCCAAATCACTGTATTCAACTAAAGGAACACAGACTAGACAAATCCCAAATTGACAATCAAGAATAAATCCCAACAATTGATTTATCAAATTTATATGATTTGAATGTTGAAAAATCAATTAAAAAAGCAGCAACCAATGGGGTTGCTTCCAAATAATCAATCATGGGATCCCAATTGAAGTTGTTGAAGATTTGAAAGAGGCAGCACACAAGTTCTTTGAATTGCCAGCTGAAGAAAAAGTTAAGTACTGTAAAGACAGTTATAGTGCTGGTGAATCTGTCTTGATGTTTTGGAGTGCTATTGGTGAGAAAAATGTAACAAATTTGGAGTGGAGGGATAGTATAAAACATGGTTGTAATCCACAAAATGATCGCAATCTTTGGCGTCCTCAAACAGGGTAAGTTTTTGGGTTTTCGGTTCTGTGTAATTTATAGGTCACGTGTTTTTGAGTAAGTAAGAAACATACCTCTAGTATTACTTTTTTCATGATTTTCATATGTTTAGCCGTAAAGTGTTTGCATTTTCTATCTAAACTACAGTCAACTATTTATCAAAACAAACCTCGAAACTTACAAGACTAAGTTTCTCAATTCAATCACAAAAGGTTGTGTCACAAGCTAATTAGGCTTAAAATTTCATGCAAACGACAACTAACTTATTAATTTTGAGATGTTATTTTATAGTTAGTTGATGACAATCAGATAGGAGACTTGCAAAAATGTGTTACTTCTAGCATGTTTTTCACCATTATCTTTAAATTTTATAAAGGTGTATACAACTTAAATCAGAATTATATTGTATGTGTAGGAATTTTTTCTATCCGTTTTACAATAATATATCTAGTATAATTCGACAAGTAGGGTATGGAGAGGATAGGATGTACGCGGATCTTATTTCCACCTTTGTGGGGTAAAAACGTTGTCTCTGAAAGACTATGGAAATACTATTAGTGAATTTTTTTACTTTGACATTAAATTACCTTGCCATTAAATTATGTACGCTCTAAAAGAAATTTCCGACGTTGTCACTGATTTATAGGTACCAAGTCTTGGAGTACCAAAAGTGGGTTAAACCACTTGCTAAAAAGTTGTTAGAGGTTTTATTGAAGGTTCTCAATGTCAATGAAATCGATGAATGTTTAGGAACTCTCTTGATGGGAACTATGAATATCAACATGAACTATTATCCACCATGCCCAAATCCAAGTATCACCATGGGGGCTCGCCGACACCGCGACGGGTCCTACATCACTCTGCTCTTCCAAGATGACACGGGAAGCCTATATTTTCGAGGGACTAAAGGAGATAATTGGATCCACGTAAATACAATCAAAGGCGCCTTAGCGGTTAACATAGGTGACTTGTTGCAGATCATGAGCAATGATCGATAAAAGAGTATCGAGCATTGTGTAGCAGTTGATTCGAGCAGGGCTCGAATATCTTTACCGCTATTCGTGAATGCTAACCTTGACAGTGTCATTGGTCCATTTCAACAAATGCTGAAAGATGGAAAAAAACCAGTGTACAAACATGTCTTGCATTCTAATTATTGGGATTATTTCTACTGTAAAAGGCCATATGGAAAAGCATCACTAGATTTTGTTAAAATTTGATATTTTAATTTACATGAATCCACCAAACTGTCAGCTACCATATCATCACTTCCATGAATCCACTAACTACCAGTTCCGCTACGAAAAATGGTATCAGAGCCATGGATAATAAGAAACATGGTAAGAAACATACGAGTAGAAAATTAAGAAAAATAAGAAGAAAATT
>JAJOOR010035485.1:0-12873 GCA_036250505.1 Solanum acaule | reverse complement strand
CACTTTTGGGGGGATAAACATGAGCTTATAACTTTGTCCACTTTATAATGTTGAACATTTTTTTTTCTTTTATTCCTTTTTTAACATAGTTAGAATCGGGTCAGAGCAGTAAATACTTATTCATTCTTAGTTAATAAATTTGAAATAAAGTTATTTTTGTTAGAAAACGTTCTGTACTCTAAGTTGGAATTTTCAAACATGAATTCAGATGGCAATAATCAAATAAAAATCATCATCAACAACAACAATATACGAGTGAAATCCCACTCAGTGAAGTTTGGGGAAGGAAGAATGTACGCCGACTTGACTATTATTATTTCGTAAAGATAAAGAAGTTATTTACAAAAGCCTAAATATCGAATAAAAAAAATGTTGATAAAAGGAATGAGGTAAATGAAAAAAGTGTGATGTAGGGAAGTTGCTTTAAAATATATTCAATCTTTAAAAGTAGTGCAATTTAGCCTATAATTATATATATTTAACATCAAATAGAGAGATTTAATCTCAAAAATCCCTCACCATGCATATTTCAAATGTAAAACTTAGCTAGATTGAAGAAGAATTGGTGGCTTAGAATTGAAGTTGATATTTTTAAGCTTACATTAGGTCCACTACTTATCATGAATATTCTATTTAATTATTTATTTCATTATCATCATTATATAGAAAAAGTGAAGAGGTAGGTGGAGCAAGGACACTTTTGTCAATGCACACACCATCAAACATTTTAATTAATTAAAAAAGGACAATATTAGTGTAGATTACAATTAAATACTTTTGCAACTTGACTATTTTACCCTTCTTCATTCAAAAGCTACAACAATGAATGTTATCCCACAAGTTCTCTCAAGCTTATTCTAACCATGTCTTTGTTTTCACTTTTGCTTTTCTATGCTTTCTTATGCCCATATGTTTTTCCCTTCCTATTTTCATAATTTTGTTCTGGTGGGCCGCGGGTTGAATTTAATTATGTTTCATTTAATGAAATGTATTGGAAGAAATAATATATATGAATTAGCTTTGTGTATCAGTAATATTTTGTTGATATACTTTTTCAATCTATGTATAATTAATGCTTACATGAGTTATACATTTTATTGTGTATTAAGAAGCGTATTACAAATAAATGAAAATCTATAGTTATTACTTATTAGTAATGTAAGGAGATTTTAATGCATGTGTTAGCATATGGTTAATGCCCCGATTATCCCTCAAAATCCTTTTTACATATTCTATTGACTCAATTTAATTTTTTTGGTTTCTCTCTTGGTGTTTCATATCTACATTAAAGTTCAATTATTTCGGATTCGTGTCGTGTAGAGCCTCATTCGTGAGAAAACATTTTTTGTGAAGGATTTATTATAACCAAGACTTAAACATGAGACTTTTAATTTTAAAAAAAAAGCACAATACGCCGCACCACGTTCGTTGATAGTTTTTTCTTTGTTTTCTTGTTTGTTTGTTTGTTTTTTTTTGTTTTTTGCAAAAGCTGCAAGAAGCTAACAACCAATTTCTTTAAAAGCACCTTGAGGTTCAACTATAAATCGAGAACATGTCACAAATTTGTTTTTCTTTCCGAATAATAATTTTACATATTTTATTTGAAAAAGTATTTAATTATGAAAAATATCAAATTCAACATGAAATATATTTCAAATAAATTACTAACTTATTTTAACTTACTTTTCAATTTAAAACCATACAAAATAAATTCAAATAATGTTCTAAGAAGAAAGAACATACTATTCTTTGTTTCAATTTATTTTCCTTTTAAGTCCGTCCAAAATTTTAACTTTTTATATAATAATATTGTTAAGATCACAAAATTAAAGAATATTCAATATATTATAGATACTTTTTACTTTAAAGTCATAAAACTCAAAAAAAAACTTACTTTCTTATACTACGTGTTAATTTTACTTCAGATAAATAAATTAAGACGGAATAAAATGAGTAGTACTTTATTAATGCCTCATCAAAACACATTGCCAACGTTCGTCCTGTATACTGACAATTCAAACGAAACAAAAAGAAAAGAAAATATCTTAAGAGGAAGCCTATATATATTATTCGATATTTGTATTGAAATTTAATTAAATATAATTTATATTTGAATTTTTTTTATATTAATGATGAAAAGATATTTTCTAATAAAGACAATTTTATATTTGAAGACTTAAATTTACTATCTCTAATTAAAATTAAAATATTTATCACTTCGCCTCGATCGAGAGGAAACCTTGCACAAGAGGGAAGAGGCAAACCGACGTAAATCGCAGAAAAAAATATATTATGTCAGTCATGATCTATATATAGTATTTGTTCCATTAGTGAACATTTATTAGATTTTGTAACAAAGAAAATCTATTACTTATTTATGATAGGGTACACATATGTAGAGATAGATATACATAAAAACAAAAATTATGTAATAGAAAAGTATAGTTTATATAATTTCTTCAACTTGCATTTTTTTCTGATCCATCGAGAAAAAAAGTTATTTTTTTAAATAAAAAGTAGGAGGTAATATTAATTTTGGGTCTAACTCAACCTTTAAAACTATCTTACGAGGGTAAGATTGTCAAGTTCATAAAAGGAGGCGAGAGACTATTTATCTCATTAACCATCCGTGTAAGGTCTTTTCAATTTATATATTTACTAATAAAAGCATAATTCTAATTAATTACTAAAATACTTTTTAGTTTTACTTATGAATTTGAACACATACATTTTAAAATTTATTAAACTATTTATGCTAGAAATGTCTATTACCTTAAATCTTAAGTAGCTCACGAAAGAAAGCGTGAAAGTAAGCATAAATTTTTCCTACACGCACATAAAAAAATGAGTAATTGAATGATATCTTATTCTGTTTTGTTCCTTCTTCAACAAGATTGAGAGTTTCTTGATGTAAACTCCTTAGATACGATTTTCAGAGTTTACGTAAATATCTTATCTTCGTAGAAAGCTGCCGACTTAAGATATTTCCTAATCCAAGTGTGAACTATAGTTTTGTATGATGAAACGAATATGTTCATCAAACATCTGACTTACTTTTGCTTAGACGAAAATACGAACAAATAAAAATGGACGATAAAAATTCTTTTAAGTCATCTCAATGATGTTTAACAGCCACGCGTTTCTTCTAATCAGTTTAGCGACTGGAGTTAATAAATATTTGACATTACTTTGAAAAAGACCAAATATTTTATAATAAGAATTAATTAGAGACTAATTATTAAATTAATTAATTAAAACGCGTTGGGCGGTGGATGATTAGGCCCTTTTGAAAGCGACCATCTAACTGAAAATAAGATTTGCCGCGATCTTCGAATGCAACTTGCAAATTAATACTCATAAATCAATAATTATCTTAATTTGATTTTTTAAAAAAAGAATTAATCATTAACTCCCCCAATATAATATTTTAGTCCGTCTTAAAAATTAAGTAAATTTTGGAAATAGCAAACATAAAAATCATATTAGCGCTTTATAACTATAGTTTTGCTATTTGTGCTCCATAATGTTTGTTATGGATCGTTTGATTTGTATAAATCGCAGGCATCTGATTTGTATAAAATTGCAGCTTTGTGTCTGTGGAAATTGTGTTTGTATATGTATATGTTCATTGTGTTAGGCTAGAGTGGCGAACGAGGTTAGGAGAGAGACAACCGAGAGAGGGCAGAGAGTGGAGAGAGGTGAATTGTATATGTATATCGGTTGGACAATTGTATATATGTAACTATTATGTATATGTATCAATGATTGTGTTTGTATATGTTATCTCTTGTATTCAGATTAGCAAACCAGAAATAATAAAAGATGAAAAGGAAAAGAAAAGAACTATCAGAATCCACAGAACCCACTGTGTGTCCTTAAGAAATTTAATCTCCTCAAGTACCCGAGTTTGTAGATTAATTCCTCTCAAGATAAAACAGATTAAACATTAAAAAAGTAGCGGTACCTCAAACTTCGATAATTTCAACGAACTCAAAAAGACAGCAACGAGATCACACACAGACACGATCGATCGATTTTGTTTTGTAAGAAATGTATGCAGAAGAAGGGAATAATGAAATGCAGAAAATGAGAGAAAGTCTCTCTATTTATAGCAAACAAAGGGTAAAGGTCACAACTCTTTGGAAAAAAAGACAACCTTTCAGAAAGGTCACAACCTTTTGGAAAAGGCACAACCTTTCAAACTGTCACAACCCTTTAGAAAACGCTCAACCTTTCATAAAGGTCACAACTCTTTGGCAAAGTCACAACCCTTCAGAGAGTCACAACCCTTCATTTCCTATTCACACCTTTAAAACCCAATAGTATGTCTGCATAAAATTTGAATTTGTATACAATTGAATCTAGTTAAAACATTTGTATTTGTATATCAAATCTCTCTCTCGGTTTATACAAACACAAATTGTACATTGTATTTGTATAATTTATGTTTGTATAAAGTGAGGGAGAAAGGCAAAAGAGAACTAGGTAGGGGAAGATTTGTAATAGTATAATTATAAGTGTATAGGACGGAGATGTATGTATTTATATTTGTATATACAGTCTCTCTCGCTTTATACAAACACAAACACAATTTAAACATTTGTGTTTGTATAAAAGTGAGAGACGTGAAGAAGAGAATTGAGAGTGGTAAGCGAGATTTAGGAGACAGAAGCGAGAATGACAATGTGTTTGCTACGAATTGAAATTAAATGAAACTGTAGCTATATCATTTATTTTGAATTAATAGTTTGCTATAATGCACAATTTTTCCTAAAAAGAAGGTATTATAATTTTTTGCTTAGAAATAATTTTTAAGTTAAACTTCTTCTTTTACCTTTTAATGACTTCTACCTTTGAAAATTTAAAATTTATGATCTACCAAGATTTCAAGTTAATATATATAATTATTATATATAATAATAGTTGAATTTACAGTCATATACTTAGTTATCTTTACGTTTTCTTAAATTGATTTAGTAAAGCAACAAATATTTTTATATTTTCAGATCGAGTAACAAGTTAAAATAGAAAATAATAAGGATTCTAGTCTCCAATTCTGAAGTAGAAAATAAGAAATTAAGATGAATGCAAGAATTATTAACGTAAAAAAGAATTATTGTTTTAGATCCCACAAAATTTAATTGTGTTTCATTAAGAAATTTAATCCTCTCATTATTAATTGTTCAAAATTTCGGATTAATTTTTCATTGAATAGAACGGCAGAATTTTGGCGAACTCAACAAACGAATCAAATCATATTTGACACTAAGATAATTTTGGCGAAGTCAACAAACAAATCATATTTGACACTAACATAATTTTGATGAACTCGACAAACAAATTAAATCATATTTAACACTTGCTTTTGTTCAAAAAGTAATACGGAAGACTATCAAATAATGTAATACAGTAGACTTTAACACACAATTTTCGAATTGAAAATTAAAAACTAAAAATATTTACCATCCAATCAACTTCCTCTCGTCTAACTAGCCAGATATCATTATATAAATTGACAGAAAATTTATATATATATATATATATTGATTATGATGACAATGAGATGAATAATCATTAAAATGTGCAAGAAAACCGTCACCGTGGTTATAATAATATTATTTTAGTTATATTTGATAATCGAAGGGAAAGAAATATATTTAGCTTTTTGCGCAATTAATTATAAAATTTAATAAGTATAATACATAAACGTATCATTTTGCGCAACTTGATCTTAGTTGATATCCATTAATTTTGAATATCGATAAATAGATACTTAAACTATCATAAAGTCAACAAGCATACACATTTATCTTACATGATTGATCATCTCATATAATTTGCCATGTGAGGCATGTGCATCTCACACGATCATAGAGTACTTCGTTTTTTTTAGTTCTTATTTTTACATGTTTGTTAGTAATTATAAATGTTTATTCCCTTATTAGGATCGGTAAGATTAGACCCTTTCAACAATTAACTATTCAAGTTAAAAATTAAATTTAGCTAATGAAAAGCATAAAGGGTACATATTTTGAAAAAAAAATACACTTATCAAATTTTTGAAAGAAAATAAATACTTTTGAAGCATAGAAGAACTTATTTTCCAAAAAGTTAAAAAAAAAAAAACTTTAATTTCCTTTCATAAAAACACTTCTATTTAAAACCATATTTTGAAAAAAAAATACACTTATGAATGAACCAAAAGCTAGGCGCCTTCGAGAAATATATATTGTTGTGAGAGTCCATTCAATGATCTTAAGTAGTGGAGCATCAACCCTTAGCCGAAATACAATACTACCAACTAATTACTAAATTTTGCTAGAATAATATCGTAAAATTACAGAGAGAATTTTTTTTATATCTAATTGCATTTTCAAATTGAAAGGAAATATTGCTACTGAAATTACATTGTACATCCAAAATAGTCCAAAAAAACATAATCCAAATCACTTGAATCTCATCAACATTTATGAAATTAAAATTGAATCGATCAATCCTTTATTTTTTTTGATAATTATATTAATCTCTCCCTCTATATAAACTAAAGTATTAAATTGAGGAAATTAGCAATGTCATGCTTGGGATAAGATTATTAAATTAAACATATATCTTTGTTAATTAAGTTCCATTAAGATGAGGAAGTCAAATATAGGTAAGTAGAATAATTGTTCTTCTTCTTGACTATGAAGATAAATCAACAAAATGTCCCTACCAAAAGGGTCTATCACTTCACCGGCCAAAAGCCTATGTAAAATGACATGTAAAGCATATAATATAAGATAAAATATAAAGTACTAGAAGACATCACTCCCACTATTATCAATTGAGCGGATAGACAGATATCTATCATCGTTTAAAGAAAGTCAATTAGCACTCATCTAAAAGAAATTATAGTTTCTTATATATGTGTTGAGTCAAATATAGAGTGTACACTCATACTTGTTATGTTTAATATAGAGAAAATGACATAAATAGTCTCTTGACTATAAAAGTAGGTCTAAAATGGTTCCTTAACTATACACTTAATAGATTTAGTCCTTTAACTATTTAAAAACTTATCAATTTTAATCTCTTAACTATGCACTTACCGATTTTAGTCCATTAACTATAAACTTACCGATTTTAGTCCTTTAAGTATTAAAAAACTTATTAGGTTTGTCCATTTTTTAAATACAAATAATTTAGGTTTATATTAATCGAATTCTTCATGAAATTAAATCTTTAACCCACTTTTTAAGTTGTTTCTTTGTCTGTCATTTTTTTTCAAACTACTCTTATGAAAAGAACAATAACGTCAATGATTCAAAATAAAATTATCGAGGAAAGAAGATATAAGTCCTGATTTTATTCAATGGAGAGTAAAATTAAGCATATAGTTGTTGTTAATGACTTGAATATGCTAATCAGTGAGGATTTTATTTAATTTACTCAAATTTCTTTACGTAAAATAAAATGAATAGAATAATAAAATTTATCTATTTTAAAAAATTAAAAAATTACAAATCTATCATTTTATAAATTTCAATTTCTGAAAAATTAAACAAATTCTGTTCAATGAAGTCGTTGGAGTACACACTTTGGATTTAACGGGTAATAATTTTTTTCTTTTTATAATAAATGTAATGACCTATTCTCGTCGTTATAGAAAAGCCATCGGGGAAAATTTTTGGGCAAGAAAACTTTTGGGTATTAACTTGGAATTTCCCAACACAGTCTAGATTTGGACGAAATCGGAGTCAGTAAGGTCTGGGAAATATGGTAACAATTAGGTGATCTAATTATGATTTTGATCACATGAGTAGATAGCTAAGACGTTAAGGAACCCGTACGACTTTACATAATTAAATTTGGGAGAGTAGAACTCCTGAAACTGATCTTAGCGTGAACGAGTATGTTCTGAGTGTCATGGGATAAATGTGTGTTGTGAAATGGAGGTTTGGAACTCTTAATTTGACTCATTGTTTCCGTGCAAGCCGCTGTGGCGGGATTATTTCCGCCAGGGCGGGGACGTTGTAGCGGGATGAGGTCCGTTGTGGTGGGACAGTCACGATTTAACTCGGAAATAAACCCCAAAATTGTTTTATTCTGCAAGTTTTGACTTTGAGAGCTAGGAGACGACCCATGCAAGTTCTTGACCGTTATTATGATTGCTTGTAGACCAAGAACAAGCGAAAAGAATTCGGAATTGGGAAAAATCAAGTTTCTTAGGGGATTCAAGCTTTGTTAGAGGTAGGTGATGGTTGTGATTTCATGTTGTGTGATATATGTTTGTACTTGCTTCATTATAATGCATGTATGTATGCGAATGTTGCATTATTGATCACACTAATCATGAATGAGGATGATTGAATAATTGAATGCCATGAATCATGACTTGATTGTATGATTATGAGAATGTACTTGTGATTGTGGCTTGTTGAATGGAACGAGTGTCACGATCTGACACGCTAACTGGGATCGGTTGCCACGTACCGGCATAAACATTGGAACGGGTGTCACTATTCGACTCACTAACTTGGATCGAGCACCACGTACTGGTACACTAACCGTTTGGGTATGGATTCCATAAGAGGACCATTGAATTGGGTTCCGTGAGAGGACCATTGAATTGTGTTGTGTATCTACTTGTGATGATTACGTTCATATCTAATGGTGATTGAGGTTGAAAGACTGTTTGTTGCTCTAAAATGATAACCAATGTGTATTATTGAGAACGTGGAATGCTACACTGATCATGCAAAGCTGACTAATATTGTATATGTTCGGTAAATGCATGTTTTATAATGTTGTGGTTACTTGCATGTGTTTCGCTTATTGGGATAGCCGTGTGATCCTACCAGTACACTGTGGTTGTGTACTGATACTGCACTTGCTTGTTCTTTGTTGAGTACATGACATCTTCAGGTGACTATTGATAAACCTAAGTTAGACTATTGAGTGTGACCGGATTCAAGGGTGAGCCAATTCTTTCAGGCTGTCGTGGATCTCTCTTATTTAAGTCCACTCTTTTCGGACTCAGACTATTTTTTTGAGGTGTTTGTTTAGTTTTGGGGTTATACCCCTTGTTCTAAGACTTGTCGTTAGTAGAGTTTTGATACAATGACTTTCAGGTTTTAGGGATTGTTTTTCCACATTAGTTTGGTTAGTTATTGTTTAAGACTTTAGAGTTTATGGGAACTCCCTATTTCCCTTTTTTTAGACATTTAAACCTACTTCCGTATCTTTAAATGCCTTAGTTTTTGGTTAAGTTGTTTAGCTTGGATTGTAGTAATGGTTCTCCCACTGGAGGGTTAGTGTGGGTGCCAATCACGATGGTGTGGGTCGTGACAATAAAGTTTAGCATATTGAAGTCATTAGTACCAATAATATGCTTCATTTTATCCTCTGTTGAATAAAATTATGACTTATATTTTCTTTCCTCGTGAATTTTATTTTAAGTCGTTGAGGTTAAGGTTCTTCGCATAAGGTTAATTTGAAGAAGAAATAGCGGAGAGAGAGAAACAACAGAAGAAAAAGTTGCTAAAGGATTTAATTTCTCGAGGCATGAAGTCCGTCAATATAAAGTTATAAACCTAAGCTATTTGTATTAAAAAATTTGACAAAGACCAAACCTGATAAGTTTTGGAATACTTAAAGGACTAAAAACAGTAAGTTTATAGTTAAAGGACTAAAAATGACAAGTGTATAGTTAAAGGATCAAAACTGTTGCCAGTCGCCTCTCTCTCTAGGTTTCTCGCTCGCCAATCTCTCCCTCGCCTCTCTCACTTTTATACAAACACAAATGTATAAAATGCGTTTGTGTTTGTATAAAGTGAGAGAAAACTGTATATACAAATATGAATACATATATTTTCGTCATATACACTTATAATTATACAAATACAGATCTTCCCCTGCCAGTTCTCTTTTGTCTTTCTCTCTTTCTCGCTTTATACAAACACATATTATACAAATTACAATATATAATTTGTGTTGCATAAAGCACGCACGAGAGAGATATATTTGATATACAAACAAATAAAATTGAATTGAGAGGCTGCCACCGATTTATACAAACGAGAGGCTACCAACGATTTATACAAATGGCCGGCCAACGAAATTATACAAATCTGAAGCATTGCCAGCGAGTTATACAAACTATAGCGATTACATACAAATATAATTTTTTTGTTTGCTATATGTGAAAGTTTGAACCTTAATGTAAAATTTAAGTCAAATTTAACTATTAAGTTATGTCAAACTTATAAGTTATAATTATCTGTATAACTTCATCCCTACCTTTATATAGATCAGAGAAAGATAACTTTTATCTGTTTTATACGGCTGATTATTGCTGTTTTGATGAGAACAATTGCAACAAATAAATAGAACACAGATAGATTGAGATTGATTGTTGCAAACTTGCAATTTTGTTTGCTTTTTGGTCATGACAAAAATTAATAAATGAGTAATTAATCACAAGAAAGGGACATGGTGATTATCACGAGTCTTCTGGTCCTTGTAGATAAATTTTACTTTACGTGAGTTAGTTTAAAATTGAAATGTTTGAAAAATATTATAAGTAACAATACTTCTTAATATTAAATATATGATGTAATGTGATGAAAACAACATATATATTATATATTAAAGTATTAATTAAAGTCCCTACAATTCAATGCTATAAAAATAAGATATGACAAATAAAAATGAACAGAAAAATATGTCTTGACGATGTCCATATTAATATATATTGGGTACATAACATATTGCTATGTGCCTATATTTCTAAGAAAGAAAATGGCTTAAAAAGATTTTGCCCCAATTAGCTAGCTTTGTTTTCTTCTATTGCATATTCACACAAAAGTCAATGAACTCATAAACATGTTATAATTAAAAATGACTGTTTGGTATATTAAGTTTTCATTATATGAGGAACTTGAGGAGAATTTGATCATAAAGATGTATTGTACGTAATTTTATCTTGAAGTTCTGTAAAAGACTTTTTTACATCTCAAATATGTGACCTCCGGAATACATGGCAACAATTTTACTAATTACATCAGATTCTCGTAACTCACGAAAATAAGATTAGTGGTATCAACTGTCAATTTATGCTCAATAGAATTAGCTAGAACATTTCAGGTTGGCAGTTCGACAAATAAAAAATACTTATATTATACTGTCTGCAAATGATGTAGCACGATGACAACTAAGAAAAGAATCATTTCTTCATCCTACATAAACAATAATTCAACAAATTCTAATTTGGTCCATCAGAGATAGATCCAGAGCAAAACTGAAATATAGTTCAAGCGTAAAATTATATTTTTTTCATCTTGTTTTGAAGTAACGGTTAGTTGGAAGGATATTTTTGAGTTATTTGACTAGTTGAAGGATATTTTTAAGCTAGTTGACTAACAGTGAGAACATTTTTGAACAAAAAGCATAACGAAGGGTGAAATTAACCTATTTAAAATAATTTAGAAATATTTTTAACCATTTTTTCGATAAAAAAAAAAAGCTTATCGCAGTGGAGTATTCTCGATAATAGGTACCATTTGCTACCAATTAGCACCATAACCATGGAACATGGAAAATTGGCAATGACAATCAATTTGTGACTTTGGGTGCTACTTTTTGGTTATATGGGTTTGTTTGTATAAATCACTACTAGTACATACATTAAATTTTACTAGGCCTTGTCACAATAAGTAATTTTCATGTTTAGCTAAAGACATTTATAATTCATTAATAAATACGGAGAAACAGTATTAGGAATACACATATTCAGGACAAGGTGGGGTGACTTTTGTGATAGACAAAATGAGGGAAGCATGGATAAGTTAATTCAGACATGTGAAGACGAGAGATGTTAATGTCCTAGTGAGGAGGTGTGAGGGATGACTATGATAAGCTTCATGAGAGGTATATATAGGTTGAATTAGCGTTGGGGAGAGAAGATTAGTTAATTAGGACATGACATATCTTCAGCTTATTTGAGACACAAACTTAGACATAAATTTATGAAGGTCACAAATTGAAGTGGTGAGTTAGTAGGTAGTTAAGTGTTGTCTCGTTATCCAACGAGATATATTTATATTTCTTCTTGTATACTAGTAGTAGTAACACCATTATTGTAGTTTATAATCCCTTAATTCTGCTACTACTGATCCCTTAATTCTACTAAAACATGTTATTTACTATGCTTCAGCCACCGTTTTATTTTGTTGTGGTTATAACTATTCATTTCTTTGTATACTTTTAATGTTTTTTCTATTATTTGTAATTTGTAATATATTTATTACTCCGTTTTCTCCTTTTAAATTTGTTTTGAGATGTGTTATTTAATCCGATGATCATTTAAACATAAAACTTTATCTTTACGGGATAATGATAAGATAATAACAGAAATTAAAACAAAAAGGAAAGAAATAAAAATACGTGTAATTACCAACTATTTTCAATCTTTTTTGATGATTAAAGAGTGAGGTTATTCTCCCTTACTTATACCCAATTACCAAGTAAAATTAGTTAATTAGACAAATATGTCAATACTATTTGATCACACCAAATTACAAAATGACTTTTTAAATCGGTTCTAAATAACTTTTTTTTTAAAAACTATTTAATTAGATAAATATTCATTTCATATCTACTAAAGCTCAATATACAATCATTCATATCATATATAATTACATAGTCACTTGCTCTTTCAATTCTCTCTCTCTCTCCTTCTCGCACTCTCATTCTCTCCCCTCTTTCCGCTACATAATTAATACTAAATAGTCATTGAAAGATCATTAGTAAAGACATAATCCTTATTTATGTGCATATATATATATATATATATATATATATATATATATATATATATATATAAGTATTTATGCT
>JAJOOR010035484.1:0-10049 GCA_036250505.1 Solanum acaule | reverse complement strand
TATTGGAATTGCAAGAAGATGAAGAATTGGGAATACAAGCATTGGCATTGAAGTTTCTGTAAGAAGCACTAAAGGGTGCTTGGCTCCAATCAGTCTTGACAAGTCCTCCTCTTGTAGCCCAATCATCTGCATTCCAAAGACTCGAGTATATCCTCATTGCTTGGTTCTTCGGATACGAAACTCCCATTGATTCACTATTCTTGTATTCTCTAATCGGTGTTCCATCCACATAGAATCTGTTCAATAAAAAAAAAAAATAAGATAACCCCAAATCAAGATTTGATTTAAAAAGTCACATATTTTTGAAGAAAGATCGAATCTTTAATTACTTACATGATGCGTTGTGGATTCCAAGTGATTGAATATGTGTGGAAATCAGCAGTAGGATCAAACCAGAGATGAAATTGTTGTTCTCTGTTTCCTTTGCCTTGGCTAAATACATTAGTATGGAGAGTATAAGGATCACCACTTAGATTTCCCAAGAATTCAAAATCTATCTCATCATGTGTTGGTCCTTGTGATGACAACTGCAATAAATTTTCGAAAAAGAAGTTCAATTTCATTTCAACTCAATAAACATGTGGCTTAAAAATTATATAAGAAAAGAAATTAAGGAAATTACATAGTAAGCAGTGACGGTGCCTGCAGAGTTTCCGGGGACAAGTTTGAGCTGCATGTCAATTTTACCAAAGAGATATTCATTCTTGGATTGAAAACCAGAGCCAGAGATTTTGTCAAGTGAGAGAGTAAGGAGGTCGCCATTGTTGAGTATCTTTGCTCTGCCATCACCCCATGTGATGTCGAATTCTTGATCGAATTTGGCCCCAATTGCAATGCCAATAGCACTGATCATAAAACACATTACAAGTACCACCTTAGAAGAAGCCATGTTTAATTCTTAAGATTTCAAAGTTTGTTGGATGAATTAGAATTGGATAGGTAGATGGGGTTTTATAAGGGTTTATACCACCCCACTTTTAGTAGCCCAAGCGTGTGGGGGTAGGCTTGAGGAAATAAGTAGGAAGGTTCAAAGTAAAAGAGAAAGCAGAAGAAAAAAAATGAATATTGAGCTGGTGACAGGAAAAAAAGTGACGGTAGCAAAGCTAAGTGACAGCCAATTTACTGCTATTTCCAACTCTCACTCATATCATTTTCATTGGAATTAGTTCAACTTTAATTTATAGATTGTGGTATTCAAGTGCACCAAAGTAAATAGGCGTACGCGTAGGCCTAGTATTTTTCCTTTATTTGATTGTCATTGGCTCATTGCCTGTTCTACGCTCCTACAAACTAAGATGGAAAAGAATAAGTCAAATCCAAAACGATATTAAAATATTTATTCATATTATATGTTTACACTAAATTACAACGTCATAATATCTAGTATAAATCTCACAAGAGAAATATGAGAAGTTGAGCGTTATATGCAAATCGTATTTCTATTTTACAAAGTAGAGAGATTATTTTTTTATAAATCTTCAACTTAAAAATATTTATACTAAATTATGTTAGTTTAGTATAATTAAGTGGTGTAATTTTTCTATAATAATTACTGTGTTATATTTCGATTAAACATGCATGTGTAAGTAAAATTAAAGCGTATTATAGTTTGGATTGGATCTAGTTACATTCTTACATGAATGGGATATAAATCTGTGGACCAACCAGCTGGCCCTTTTACCATTTCAATTCAAATTGTGTATTTAATTTCATACTCCTACTCCATCCGTGTAAGTTTCTTTCTATCTATATTGCCCGAACTCTTCAATAATATTGTCACTCATATTCTTACTTTATTAATTCATGTAAGTTGTTATCATCGATATTGTTTGGACTCTCTAAAAACATTACTTCCTCCGTTCCTTTTTATATGTCATTCATTTATATAAATAGTTGATTCATAATACTTGTCATTTCATATTACTTTTTTATCATGTACACTTTCCAAAGTGCATTTGCATGCATTTAGTTCATTCAAAATATTTTATTAACCATGATTCTCCATGTTCAAACAAGAAGAAGAAAATAAAAGTTCCCCTGCAGGCTGCACTATATATTATCCAGAATATTTTATTCAAGTATATATGAATAAAAGGAATTGACTTAGAACTAGTCCAAGCTTCCACCATATTAAGAGTTATTCTATAAGTATTAACCATAGACACGCTATCTTTATAGTGTGATCAATCAAAAATGTTGATTTTCTGGCATTGTGACCTCTGCACCTACTTAGCTGGACACAGATGGCTATAGATCAGAAGTGTTTTTAAAAAAAAATTGAAACTCAATACAAAACTGAAAAAAATACTCCATTCAAATAGTGTTTAATTTTAGAAAGGCCTGAATAGTTTATGAATCCAAAAAATTAATTCAAGAGGATATTTTGGAACAGCGAAGAATTTTTATTATCATCTAAAAAGGAGGTGAGTGTAATATTTTAAAAAATTAAGTGAAAGTTGAGTAATTTTATGGTTAGAAAAATAAATTTAATAACTTTTCTGCATTTATGTTATAATTATTAGTTGAGTGATTTTAGTTTTTAAATAGTTAATAAACATGAACTAATTACTTAGTTTTTCTATGTTGATTAAATGCATACTTTCAAATTTTAAGACTAATTACTCTCAAGGATAAAATAAAATAAAATAGTGTCATTTATACATTAAATTTATGAAATAACAACTATTAAAGAATATCTATTTTTAATAAAAACGACATAAGAAACGGAGGGAGTATTACCTGAATGGCCAAATGTGTTACTCATAAGCTTATGAATCCATTTTGATATTAAGTTTAAATTGGTTTTTCCTATATTATGAAAATGGAATATAGGATATTGGGTTATGTGTCGTGGCATGGAGGCGGGAGAATTTTTTTTTTTTTCTTCTCCATATTTATTATCTTTATAGTTTTCTTTAGTTGTTTTGTTATAAAAAATTCCTAAATGTCTATGTGGAACTAAATTTTCCGTTCTAAGATTATGCTAGATGCATGATAGTCGTTGGATGAACTTAAATAGACTTGTTAAGACTGTTATCGTGGTGCTATGTCTCGTGTGGTTACTTACTCTTTTTTTGGCTTAATTTTACAAAATTGTACTAAAAACATGGTAAGTAAATTTTATGGGTTGACATTTTACATAATTAATTGTCCAAAATTTTATTGGGATAGTTTCAAATATATACAATAAAGTAATTAAATTATAATAAATATGACATGTTTTTATTTACATAATTTTTTTTAGCTAAAAGTCATAAAAGTATACACTAACTATACAATATAACTACAAAGTTTTAGAAAGTATACACTGACCATCAATATAAGTTATAACTTACCCAAAGTTTTAAAAAGTATAAAATGACTATGCCATATAACTTACATATGCATGAGCTATACATTGACTACACATTATGATACAATCAAAAAGTTGAATATAACTTAACTATACATGAAGTATACACTGACTATACATAAAATATACTTTGACTAGTCAATCTCGATCAACTTTAAATAATATATACAAAGTCTAATTAAAAAAATGAAATCTTCTCGATATTTCAAATCTTTTGATATATAATTTGCTCGACACAATTCACATTAAAAATGGTTTTTTTTTTTTTTAATCAAATGATCTATACACCTGAGTATCTCAATTTTATTGCCTGTATAGTTACGTAAGAAGCCCATTTGGTACTTCTCGTCAGATAGGCCCTAATTTTAAAAAGACTAATCTCAAAATCATTACCTTCTGATCTTATTTCAATCAGGCCTGACTCGTAATTGGGCTGCGAATAAATTGCTCCCTTCACTGGATTGGGCCGATAATCTGTTGTGAACCAATGTAACTCTATAAGTCGTTTGGTAGAGTGTATAAAAATAAGGGAAAATTGTATATAATAGCAAACTATAAATTCAAATTAAATGCTATAAATATACTTTGATTTAATTGTACCCTATAGCAAACTATTGCTATTTTCGCCACTCTCCCTATAGCAAACTATTGCTATTTTCGCCACTCTCCCTGGTGGAATCTCACTCACCACTCTCGTTTGGTGGCAGTCTCGCTCGCCTCTCTTGCTTTTATACAAACACAAATGTATAAAATGTGTTTGTGTTTGTATAAAGTGGGAGGAAATAGTATATATACATATATTTTCGTTCCCCTCTCCTAGATCTTGCTCGCCACTCTCCCAAATCTCGCTCGCCTCTCTCGCTTATACAAACATAAACGAAATGTATAAATTGCGCTTCTGTTTGTATAAAGCGAGAGAAAATTGTATATACACATGCAAATACATATATCTTCGTCATGTACACTTATAATTATACAATACAAATATTTCCCTGCCCAGTTTTCTTTTGTCTTTCTCTCTTTCTCGTTTTATACATACACATATTATACAATTGATCTTTTGTATACAACTGCTTTCTTTTGTATATGTATAGCGAATTATACAACTGTTTTCTTTGTATATGTATAGCGAATTATACAACTATTTTTTTTTGTATATGTATAGCAAATTATACATGTATATGTTTGCTATGGAGCACAATTATGTAAACTTTGTTATAGCATACAAATATGAATTTTGTGTTTGCTATATATGAAAGTTGCTCTAAAAATAATACCCAATAGAGTGTATTAGTAATGCATGTATTAGTTATATTTGTATTAGTTATGGATAGATTATTTTTTATGCATTGTTTGGTTTGGTGTATTAAAAATAGTATGCATTGTATTAAAATATTTATTTACAAAAGTATCCTTCACAATTATGGTGGAAAAGATGTAAAAGTACTTTTGAGGGGTAATTGGGTCTTTAACCATATTAATGCATGTATTAAATCCTTTACATTACTAATACCTAGAAATCCATGATATTAGTAATACACTCCTCAATACACAATAGAATGTATAACTAATGCATGCATGCATGAAAAAATGCACCAAACAAGGGATTACTAATACATATAATTAATGCATGCATTATTTTTGCTAATACACTCTACCAAACGACCCCTAAGGGTATAGGGGCTAGACGTGATAAATAAGATTGATTCAGTTGATATTATTGAACCGAGTAAAATATTTGAGAGTTTTATTTGGGATCTAGACCTAATTAGCTATTGTTAAAAAAGTCTAGGGATTAGAAAGAATTGTTATACAAATTATGTTGAAGCTTTGGCTATCAGTTAGTTATCTCTCATCTCCTTTCTATGTTCTAGTAGCTCATCCCCTTCTAAGTACCTCATTCTATGTAAATCTCTCCATAGTTAGTATGTTATTACTTTATTATGTGTATTCTATGCTGTAATTTGTTTTCCGCAATAATACTATATATCAGTATTTATAGTGGAAATCATATTTGTTTCATAATCCAATGTGGAAAGTCATGTTTGTTCAATCAAAACTTCGAACTTCCTTCATTTCTAACATCAATTTGACATCATCAACAAAACAATTACCCCTACCGACCAGGGGCAGATCTACTAAGCTCGGTGAGGGTGCCACACCACCCACAAGCTTCGATCGAAACATGATGTACATATAGGTGTATATATGTAATATTTGTATAAACAAACAAATGGCACCCATAGAACCTAAAGGTGCTAGGGTGCCACTGGTCAAAGGAGAACCTCCCTCCTACCAGATGCGGGATCGAATCTAGGTAGTTCTGTTTTGTTTTTAAAAAATTAATTTGCTGCCTAAAATAGATAGCGAATTTAACTTCAACAATGCATGGTTTTAATGATTTTATTTTTCCTCTCCATTTCTCTTTTCTCCATTTTCCCCAAGTTCCTACTTAGATGTATGACACTTATATTATTTAAATATTAAAGGCGGGGATTAATTAATTTTCTTAATCAAAGAAGTATACTAATTAACCATGATTAAAAAAGATATTTAAGATTCCCAATTTTAGTAAGAAAATATTCATTTTCCAAAATGTTGTGAAAAAATGGATTTACTTCAATTAAATAGCATTAAGCTTTTGATATAAAAAGAGTTCTTCTATAATTTAACAACTTGAGTCACGATCAAATCTATAGACATTTTGTTTTTTAAAATAAATTCTATCTATTTTTTGGAAAAGTTTGTCTAACTTTTAGTTTCCTTTGATATTTTATGGCAAAGTAATTTTCAATACCTATTATTTAATATTTGAATGCTAAAAAATCTATTTTATGATTTTACAGTATTTTTTCTTCATAAAATAGCTTATTTAAATGTTTATTTTAAATTGACAGAAATTTAGTCTATGAAGAAATGTTTTTCTTTTGTGAATGGAAAAATTATAGATAACGAAAATGATTTGAACTATGATGCGAAAAAATTGTGAGATGGTTTTTTTATAGCAATAGTTAGATAGATTTAAATGGTAATATATATCCTTTTAATCATGATTAAGCTATTTGATTACTTAAAAATATGCACCATTGATATTTAAATAATACAAGTGTCATACATCTAAGTAGGAACTTGGAGAAAATGGAGAGGAGCCAGATACTTTTCTTTTTTCTTGCTAATTCTAGTTGGCTTAGTTTTAATTAGTAATTATTTTTGACTAATTTAATTTATTAATCTTTGTTTTTTTTAATAATTTTATATTAGTTATTTGCTTGATGGAGAAGTGTTAAAGTTAACTTTAGACTATGTCATACTGAGTAAAAATATTCTCCGTTAATAATTTGGTTTTAAAATGTCCCTACTATTAATAATTTATCCCCACTATTAATAGTTTGATCCCAAAAATGTCTCTGTTGTTACTTTATTGTATTAAAAATACATTTTTTTTCCTAATAAACATAATAACTTTTTATTTCTCTAATAAAATTATTATTTTTAAAGAACCCCTTTCTTGTTTCTTTTCTTTTAAAATTCTTTTAACTCAAAAACAAAGTCGGAAGTAATATTTTTCTTAATCTCGTTTTATAATTTAAATAAAATAACTTCATGTACTTTTTAAATAATATCATAGTAACTTCGTTTTTATTTTTTATTAAGATAATTGTAAAATCCTTTTTTCATAATAAAATTAAAAAATATTTTGATGTTTTAATCTTTTCAAAATTGATTAAGCAAATATTTTACCTGTAACTATCGTAATTGTGGAAATATCATTCTCTTCTATGAAATAGATATAAAATGTAGTATGAAAAAAGATTGGTGATTAATATTCGAATGATTGATTAGTTTGTTACATAGTGTGTTATTTACAAATGTAAGTAATGATGTTCTCATTGATCATTTTCAAAATATGTAAACTCATCCAGAACAATTATAAATGAATAATATATACTTATAATATTAGTAAAAAAAATTTAAAAATTATGTTTCGTGGACTTTGCGCGAAATCAAAGCCTAAGATTGATTTAGTGATCTAATCAATGTGCCTACTTGGCACCCAGAAACTCTAAATTTTGAATCCGCCTGACACCGACCCACTCTAATTTATAGTAAAAATATCATCCACTTCATTTTTCTACGAGTCTTAAAAATAGTCATTTTCCTAGAATTTTGCTTTAACAAGTAAAATTGAAGGATGATATTTTGGAGTTTCATTAGTAGAAATTGAAACTTCAATGCTATACTTATTTTTTAATTACAACGCCGAAAAGTGATTATTTATAAACTATTGTACGGCATGTTTTTTTTTCTATAGTACTTCTTTATTTAGAATAAACTTTAATTTTTTAATTTTAGCTTTAGAAAAATGATATACCTGAAATTTTAATTAAAAAAACTTCTTTTTGAACTTTATGTCCAGTTAAATACAACAACGCAACATAAAGGGGATGGCTGGAGTACAACTTAAAGACGTATGCAATTACGTCGCTGATATGAATCTTTTGTGCCCATTATGTTTCATTTGGACCCATTTCAAACGTTTGTCAATATAACTTTCTCTAGTTTTTATTACTAAAAATATTTTTCTTTTTCAATATATCCAAGGGACCTTCTTTTGTTGGCCTCAGACATAAAATAAAATAATAAGACATACAACAATTGTTGTTATAGAATCGTTTGGGGCTGGATTGACCGGATCATAATTTTACGAGCTAATTTTATCACCCCGAACAAATTATGTTGTTTGATAATATGATGGAGATGTAACTATCATACTAGTAGGAGTTCAACTGGCTGTTTCTGCTTTGAAGAGACAATTTTACACGAGAAATATGGTTGGTTTACATTAATAACTACTTGAAACTTGGTTGTAACTGTATACACGTACCTCCGTCCTTTAAGCTACTGTCAAAGGTCTTATTCTTTGTTTGTCATTATAATTTTCATAAGACATATTAATAATAATCTTATAAATTATTAATTTTATAACGACGAGTTAAAATATTAATAACTAGATGCTAAACTTAATATTTGTACATCTTTAATAAATTTCTTAATACAAGTACAATATTTGAGCAAAAGTTACTAAGTTCGGCTGATCTCATACGAAACTTCTAGCCCAACGCCCGTTGATTGAACCTACCAAAAGAAAATAATAGAAGAAAGAGTGGTCCCCCTCATTTGAAATTATGAACAAAAAATTGTCCAAATTCTAATAAAATAAGCAAGATCAGAGTGGTCCATGATTAGAAAAATGCAATTGTCGTACTATGTTGCTTAAGTAAGCTAGAAGGTATAAACTTTCTTAATTATTGCTCATTAACTATATATATAATTGGCTACAAGTTTAAATATTGTGGTGATCTCTATAATGAATCTAATTCGAGTAGATATCCACTATAGTCTATATTCCTCAATCAATAGCGCTTAGTTAATTAGGTGATGATGCATATTTTATTGCCTAATTTGATTAAGATTTTTTACTCCCCACCCCACCACTATTCTTCTAGTATTAGATCTGTAATTATAAATTTGTGGTTGATATGAAGCAAGTTATTTTATTTTATTTTTTAAAAAGCATTGTTTATATCATTAGGTGCACATTGGTGCGACTGGAATATAAGAAAAGACCTTTGGATTTACATCTAAAAAAATACCTTTTAGATTGCACCTCTCCAACCTCATCTTTTCTTTGTCTATAATATCAATGTGAAGTGATGTCAAAATTTCGAAATATAAAAATTTGTGCAGAAACAGCACTATACTTAGAAGACCACCATATCAAGGTTACACTATTAAAAAAATGGCTATACAAACCAGATGTGTTTCGTTACACCTCGTCTCACCACCACAAAATGTATAGATACGGGGTTACAACATTTGATGGGAAAGGCAAAATCACATGCTTCTGATGACGTCTGACTGATAGAGTTTGGTCTTTCTTTCTCTACTCAAGACCTCAATTTGTGAGAACTAATTATATTATTGCGAAGAGTATATTTTAAGAATATACGATTTTTTTTAAGAAAGATTCTTTTTTTCCTTCTTTTGGAACAGGATGTAAGCTTCAATAATTTCCATTACTCTTAAGAAAATTGCAGCACAACTTTGTCAGCTATTCAATCAGAAATAGATGCGAATGATTAGAAATTCGATTGAATTGATGTCTTACCATAGCCATTATTTTTTATGGATACAACTTTCAATAATTGTTCTTCAATTTTTAAAAATTGAAGTAAATTCACTATGTGAAACTTTTGAGAGGATTCACTGCCTTTATTCAATCAAATTCAATCGAAAAAAAAAGAGATGATGTACAAAACGCCCAATAACCCAGGTTTCCACTATACTAAAATGATGTATTTGATCCTTTTCTAGCACACAAGAATGTACATGTGGAAATGCTATTTCATGATATTGGGAGTGATCCCCCTTTTAAACTCACTCCCACACTGTACACAAGGATACTAGAAATCCTTTCATTTCTTGTCAAGAAATGCATCTCCAACTCTATATATCTCTATGATCCTAGGCTAACATTCGAATCGAGGCTTCGAAATGCATTCACAAAAAGCAATACAAGAATACCACAATTATTATTTTCACACTAGAAGGTCAGGGGACCTTGATCTAGGTGATGATCCTTGGGGCCCTAATTGTTGAATCTTTTCACCCACTTCAGCTACAACAAGCCTGGTTA
>JAJOOR010035482.1:0-10760 GCA_036250505.1 Solanum acaule | reverse complement strand
TTTTGCATTAGTATTAATTTGATTTTGATTTAAGCTTTATTATAATTACCAACATCTGTGGACTATAATTTTTATTGGCTCATTCATAATTCTAAGTTTCAAACTTGAAATAATATATTAAAAGATAAAAACTATGAAAATGTATAAGGAATATTTAAAAATTATATCAAAGTAAATATTTTTATGTATAAAATAAAATTTTAAAATTATATATATAATGTTGGGTTGATTTGGTCTCGGGTTGGTTTTTTTTAGTTAAAACCAAACCAACCCAAATATAGTCGGGTTTTTTTTTTCAAAACCAAACCACTAGTCGAGTTTTTTTTTCGGGTTGACTCAATTTACAGTTTGATTCGATTTTCGGTTCAGTTTTGTACACCCCTACATGGTGGTAGTAGTGTCAAAAGGAAAAGAGACTATTCACATAATAATTCTGCGTCTGAAAAATAAAAAAGACAACAAGTGTTGTAGGAAGGTGGAACTGAAAATTTTATTGTGAAATAGTTGGTAGGGGCTACTATAGCTGGATTGGGGCTCCGATTGGGCCACAGATAACATAGAATTGTAAATAGCTTTATATTGTAAATTTATGGGTTTCTTTAAATTATTAAATTAATATAGTAATATTTCAATCAAAAAGTTGATTTCCAAGTAAATATTATTATATATTTAATAACCTTTTTGATAAAAATATTTAATTTTAGAAAAAAATTATTGAATTTAAGGCCGCTCATAAATGATTCAATCCGTTTATATCTAAATTAACCAGCTAATTTATCAACATTATTAGCACGAGGCAATCCACACAGACAAAATATTTTTTTTAAGTTTAACGATAGCCTATCTTTGTCTTAGTTCCACTGGTACTAGGAACGTCTTCAACCTTCTTTTTATCGTTAAATAACCAGGACTTTCATTAATGCTGGTAGAGTATGCCAACTTGACTTACAAATATTTTTTCTATTTAACTGTTTTCGATTCAATTTTTTCTATTCTAATTTCATTACTATTTTTAGTAATAACTATATCTAAATATTCACATCATTACCGTTACTCTATTAAAATCTATCTAAATAAGAGATTTGAAGAGCAAAACAAACACAACATATCAAAGGTTAAAAAAGTAAATATATTTTCCTCTAAGATAAGAGTAATTAATATATTGTTTATGACCAACATTATACAAAGCGAGACATTGTGTATAAATGATAAGTCTAATTATTAATGACATTGACCTCGAAATATAACCACTACCGATTATATTCATTATTTCAAAATAAATATTATTATTTTTTTGACATAAACTAATTTTTTTAAAATATAATGTATATTTTACCAGATCAAGTAAATTAGTTCAATATAAGAACAAATAATATGTATTTGTCCCCTAAATTTGCCAAAATTGTAGATGAATCAAATTGCAACGATTGTACTTCAGTGTGTAATTGATCTCTTCCTCATCATCGGCATCCACTTGTTGATAGTTTTCAATCATATATTTCTCATTCTACAATAAAAAAATTAAAAATTAAATATCATATTTAAATAATTCTTATACTAAATATTGTTTTTAATAAGAAAAACGAAAACTATATATAAATATACATCATATTGTTTCTACCTTATTTGGTATTGGGTTAATGATATCAACTTTTAAAACAATACCAAACAATATTACTACGGTAACTCTCTTTGTATACTTGTAAACAATTTGAATGCAATCTACAAGTTGTTGAGTAAATAGTTCAACGGATGGTTTTGACATTGCTTTCGCATATAGAGCAAATATTTATATAAACGTATCAAAAAATTGATCAAATAATTTATATTAGAAATCATATATAGAATAATCACTAGTATAAACATACTTACTTTTTCAAAAATAAAATCTTTCACCAATGAGCATTGATCAAAGCATAATAAATATTTAAGTACATAGAAATTCTCGATTGTACTTATTTTATAGTATAAAATGACACTTTATAAAGATTCATGTATATTCACATGATTATTATCGGCTAACTCCTCAAAAGTTATATGCTTTAATATAAGCTTCACTGACATAATGATTAAAATTATTTTCTTCGTTCATTTTATACTTGACCACTACATTAAATACATATGACTACTTTTACTTGTCCAATTTGAAAAATTAAAAAATAGGTGTGTTAAATCCAAATATGTCAAATAACTAAATTGATAAAATTATGATATTGTATAAAATATTTGTTTATTAAAAAATATACAACATCAAATAGATAAATAGTAGAATTGCCAATATAGGTTGGCTTAACCTATTCGAACTAATTAATTCAAACTTTGAAATTTAAAGAGTTAGATAGGGCTTTAAAATTTAAAGAGTCAGATAGAGCTCTGAATTTTCAATGATTATATAATCTTTGAGTCTGTGTTGAAAATTCGAATTTATTTCACATACCTCACGAAAAAAACTTCAGTAACATATTTTTTTTCAAAGATGAATTCAAAAAAAAAATTAACTTCGCTCTTTCAACAAAACATCATGCAAACGATGCTTACAAATAAAGTATATTTTCGATCCTCTATAGACTATAGGTGTTTCTCCACAATTTTTGGAGCCCTAATATAAATAAATGACGCTAAAAGGATATATTAGAACATACAATTAATAATTGATAAGCAAATGAAAGAAAATTAAATGAAAATTTATCCAATCACTGTACAATTTCAAGGAAATTTATTTTCTCTAGCAATGGTTGTGCAGTCCTGAAATCTAACTTATTATTCTTTAGTTAGCTCGAGGGGAGCTCAAAGAATCACGAGGGAAGAAAACCTCAATTATACTCTTTAAATTTATTTTTAGGAGGTCGAGTTTTTTTTTTTAAAAAAAAAAAAACATGACATCATAAAATTGATATTTTAAAAGTATTGTTTATTTTAAAATTAACTGTAGCGATCTCATAAGATTGTAATTGTGATTTTATTTGTTAATTATTTTTAAAATACCAACCTCATGAGGTTGCTAAATTTTTCAAAATTTAATTTCAACCTTATGAAGTATGTTTCTTTAAAAAAGAAATTGATTAAGAAATTGTAGTAGGAGGTCATTTTTTTCGTTCAAGATAAAGATACTCACTCTGAATAACCTTAAAGTCTTTGTAAAATTTTTTGTCTCTCTTTCTAAGAATAAATAATCTACTTAAGTCTTAGCCACCGTATTAGAGAAAGTTACCAAGTAGTCTTCCCTTTTTTGAAACTCAAATTAGCTATCACAAAGTCAAAAAACGAAACTCCTCCTTTGTTCAATCCCAAAAATCAAAATTGGTTGTGCCATCATCAAAGCCCTTTGGTGTGGCCGTTAAAATCCCTCCTATGAATCACTAATTCGTTCAAATCTTTTCAAAATCACTTCAGCTCTAAAGGAGCGTAGGCACTAACGACATTCAAAGTAAATTAGCACTCTCTTGCAACACAGATATAATTATGGCAATTCACAAGCTAAATACTAGGGGTGATAAGTGGGAAAAAATCCAATTCGCCTAAAATTTATCAAGATTAAAATGAGTTGAGTCAAAATAGGTCAATCAAATAATGGAACACTCAATACGTCTAATTATTATTCAAGTCAAAGCAATGATGTGCGTGCAACAAATTAAATTAAGCTTGTTCAACACCTCTTTTTATCAAATGTTAGTTTTAAATCGTGCTATCACATCAACTACTCTTTGTCCCATATTGGTTGATCGTCTTACTAAAAATAGTTGTCTCATATTAATTGATCATTTAACTAAATCAAGAAAGCATTAATTAAAATTTTAATATATTACCCTTATAATTAATTTTTTTTGAAAGTGTCAAGAAAACATTAATTGAAATTTTCCTATATTACCTTGCAATTAATTCTTTTTGAAAGTGTACACATTTATTTGTAAAATTTCCAAGAAGTTTTTTAAGGGCTAAATTAGTAAAATTAATTTTTTATTATGATTTCTTAATGTGTGTAAAAATAAAAGTGAGCAACTAATATGAGACGGAAGGAATAATAAAATTACTCAAAACTGCTTTGCACCCATTTAAAAGTTTTATGAGTCACGTACTCACGTTATCTTCTAAAAATAACTAGAACTAAAGAAACTTGATTTGAGATCCAAAAAGGCACTACGTACTATTTTATATTGGCACATAATTTTTCTTCTAAATGTTCTTTTGACATAATTTATGTTTCCATTTTTCTTGAAAAGAAATCTTTTGCTAAGATAAGGCCTACAATTTTAAGTAAAATGTAAATTAATGTATTAGTAAGGTCTATATTAGCTTTGTTAAATCCTACTCTTAAGTCTATCAATATATCGTCTAGCCTTGCAGAATTTTTATGTTCATTCACATCTCTTCGAATCATATTGTTTTATAAAAATTCTAATGTAAACTTCCTACTATATCTGCCTTTATAGCTAGTTCCCATTTTACAATATATATCAAAGAAGCCTCTGAAATTAAAGATTCTGTAATTTTAATATATGCTTTCAATTAGCATTACTGAAATAATTTGGTTCATTTAACTATAAGAAAATGAATAGATAGATCAAGCGGATGAAAAATAGGAAGATCACCGGTTGACAAATTGACATGTCTATTGATATGAATCGACACATTTAAGATCACCCATTGTGTCAATTCAATAGTCACATCATAACCCAATCCATACTCAACACGTGGATCCATGATCAAAATCTTCGAATGTCACATTATTTTGACCATTTACATAGCTAAAATAGGGTACGCCTTGGGTTGATAATTTTCATCCATGCATGAAAATTATGTTGTAAGGTTATTAATTAATCCCTTGAGTTATTTTCAACGTCCCAATGCATGATAAAATAATGTTAATCTGCAGATTAATTAAAGTACTTAATTACAATTAAAAGGATGAGTCCCCTGTGATGCTTTTGTGGCAAGGCATTCTCCTCAGCCAGAGGACTTCACCCCCTCCTCTTACGAAGAATTAATTAACCCGATCCAGATAGAATAATTTGTTGTTTTCAACCCGTCCAACTTAAATTTTTTTCTCTTTCCAGAAAGAACTTGATTGATAGTACTACTTTATTTCATTATTATTGTGATTCCTTATAATACGATATATACATGTTTTCTCACATATATTAAGATCTTATCATTGAATAAAAACAATAACTTGTTTTAAATTTGTTAATAGTCTTGCCCCACGTAAACCCACCCTGCACAGCGCCACAATTGATTTTTTTCCTACAAAAGCTCAAGTCAAACCGACTCACGAACATATTGTAATCCACACCACCCATTGTCATCCCTAATGTCTACATACATCGCATGTATATAGGTCATCATATATCAAGATATATTTTAATATATATATCAAGAAAAAGCTAGTGATGATACAATTATATGAAGAGAAGATGAAGCTAGGGCTAGCTATCTAGGTAGCTAGTTTCCATTATTATCATCGAATAAGCCTTCTTTTTTATGCTGGAATATTACCGGCACATCTGCAATCATTCAAAATGATTTGGATACATCATATACATCTTTCTAGAACAACTACGAGCAAAAAAAAAAAAAGAACCTCATCTTAAGAGCCCAATAATGTGAACAATTCAATAATAATAATTCACCTTCATTGACTGGCTAGCTACTCCTATATATTGATAAGAAATATTATATAGTACTATATTATGTCCATTATGTTAGCTTAGGTTAAAAGAATATTCATGTTCATATAACTTGTAAGAATCTTTATTTGTAGGTAGCGCCGAAAGATAGGACTAAAAACAAAAAATTAATAACACACTATTATTCCCAACATCTGGATCGTCTGTTTCCTCCAGCAAAGGCATGGGAATCAAATTGTACTATATATTCACTATTATTATTATTATTATTCATCCATTTCCAGTACAAATTTTCATAATTTTTCTATTAAACCAAAAAAGCTCGATCATCGACGAGGGGACCAATCCATCTTTTCGACACGTGTACATTTAAGAAGGGTGAAAACCATACTCTTTTTTAAAAATATTACTATTGTATATTTAATGGATGTGATTAATTGTTAATATTAATATTTAAAAGAAAAAGGAAAGGCTGGCTAGCTAGTTAGGTGTTGCCTTATGAAAATGCCTTTTTTAATTGTACAAATTTGAGATCTTTGAGTTTTTTCTTTTGTTATACTGGAGGAGATATTATTAGGAATAAAATAATCATAAGTTGAATCGAGAACCCACTTTAATTCATAGGGGAGATCTTAATAAAATAAAAGATCAGATTAAAGTTGCTAATTGAGGCGGATGGAGTATATAGTTGTTGGGTTCAACTAAATAACATTTTGTTGAAAGTTGAGATATAAATAATTAAGTAATTTAATGTGTGTGTTTTTTTAAACAGTTTAAGTTTTTAGATAAGATGATAATCATACGCTTAATATGACACTCTCTCTTATCACTCTTACTTGTCTACTATACTATACTAGGAAAAAATGTGCATATCAAGAGAAAAATATACTAATTTTTCATATATTACCGTGAACATAAATTACTTATTTCTCAAATTATTTTCTAAGATTTAAAACTATACATGAATTAATATTTGGTATTATAATAAAAAAATACTCATATTGATCATTATTTAATAGAAAACATACAAAATTCAAAGTGGACAAGTAAAACTAAAACAGAGAAATTATCTAAGCAAACAGAAATTCGTATTTGAGCCTCATTGCTGCCTATGAAACAAAAAAACATTCACATATTTGGAGACCCATAAAAGAAGAATCAGACCCATGCTTAAAAAGATGTACGTGTTAATAAGACAATATAATTAAGCAATTCAAAATGCATTTTCTTTTAATATTTTAAGTTCTTAGATAAGATGATCATACACTTTAACATGAAATTTTAACAGATAAAAGTCATGGGTCCAAATCTCATGTTATCCAACAAGCAAAAAATAATAATTTAAAAAAAATTCACATGTTTGATCCATGAAAATAGAATCAAACTCACGGCGAAAAAGCATATTGAGATACAAACTATTTCCTTTTTAATACAATCTTAAACTTTTAAATGAGATGATCTGACGTTTCAATATAAGCAATAAGTGTGTTAAGTTTTAGAAGTTATAAGTGGTTATACCAAAGAATATGTCCCCACATCTCTTCTTGTCCTATCAATAATTGGTGCTTATGTGACTTAGTTTATTTAGAGGCACCAATGATGGGATTGAATCTAGTGGGAAGACCATTCTTTACACGTCTAAAAAGAAAAAAACAGTTTTTAGTCATGGCCTTGGAACCATATTGGATGTCCCATTTAATATCCCAATGTCTTCTTCACATCAAGCACTTTAAGTGGATTCCAACTCTTCCTCAACAAACTACTTCAATGTTTTTTGTTTTTCTCTTTTCCATGTTATTTGAAGTGGGCTTCCTTTTCATCACCTAACTCCTTAGAAAAAATAATAGTAACCACTAAAGTTATATTATAATGCTATTTATTTAATTATTTTTCTTAAAATAAATTGGCATATATAATTAATATAAGGGTTTCTTGAAAGAGTCTAAGATTAATGTATTGTCAATAGAAAAGAATCTTTTACACTATCAGATTATAACAAAAGATATTTTAAATATGGAATCTATAATCTTGAAAAATAGATAGATTACCTACTATAATATGTAAATACAATTTGATAGTGCAAATAAGTAGTGTTTTCTATCTTAATTTTCATTTTTAAAAAATAAATGATGATTCACATAATTCAGAAAATGTTGATTTAGTTTTTCCAACTTGAGCCTTATTTAAATAACAAAGGTTTACATAATCAAAATATTAGTAAAAAATATATACGTTCAAACTGAAAACATCACTTATTATGAAATGGAGAAATCAACGTCTAAAATTGAATCCATTAAGAAACAAAGTATGAGATTCCTTGAGTCTTTTCAAGTGGGCTCGCACAAATCTACGTGCCCAATAGTGTAGAGATGTTGTTATGTTTATAATGAATGGCCTCGTTCCACCCATTAAGGGTCCAATTATATTTTATACTCTATAGTCTATATATAATGAATTAACTAAGCTAGCAGCCTCTGCAAGATCTTGTCCTAATTCTATTTTTTAAAACACTTCCTAGGATCATTCATTTACCTTCCAATTAAATTTAGTCTTGTTTCTTGATTTTTGTCAGTATGAAACTGTTCCTTTACCCAATAATGTGAAATCTACATACATACTTTAATAAAAAGAGGAAAAGAAAAGGGGGAAAAAGACAAATCTTTTTTCTCTGTCTGACACAAGTATATATGTTGAAAAAATATAAAGTAATAGGAGCATGTGACAGATGTTAAAAGGAACAAGAAGTATTTTCTTGTAGGGAGTGTATATATATATATTAAAACTTTGTGCTATAAAGTTTATAAACTTTTGCTATGAGAATACTACATCCTCATCTTAATTTCTGATCAACTCCCATCAATAATTGATCCATTAGTAGCTACTACGTATAGGTTTGTAATAATTTGTCAATTTTAATCTTTGATTGGACAAGGCTATATTGGATTTATTGGTTATACCTAGGTCTATAACCGCCCTATAATTCAAGAAACTTCTGATCACCATCTCTATCTATATGGTAGTAATTCTTTTAATAATTCACAACTAACAATGTGTGAAATTTGAATACTATGGCATATTATATAAGTTTTATTTTACCTCTTCTTAGGAGCTTTCAATTTTTTTTACTCTATTGTTAATTCGAACCACAACTTTAGAGTTAAAGGTTGACGATATGCTTATCACCTAAACAATTCCTCTTGTCTTGGCATATTATAGTAAGAACCCGACATATGTTCTTACTATTTCTAAAATTCAAGAATGACATGCTCCAATTGCATTTACCTTGTCTCTCTATACATCATAAAAGAACGTCTTACCTATATATCTTACGGAACATATCAAGATAGTCGTATTCTCTTAAATCAGATGTAACATAAAATGTAAATAGATCGATCAATATTAAAATGCATGGCATGCGAATTGCCAATGTGTGACATTATTTGACAAGATGTGTATGTGTTACGATTCAGAGAAAAATGTGCCTATTATATATAATATGGGACATGCCCAATATTATTATAATTAATTTATTACATTTTACATCTCATCTGTATTTTTATATCATATGGAAGAGTTGTTATCGAACTTTGATTTGGTCTGTTGAATAGTAAAATTAAACCAGAATTTGGATAAACATCTGAAAGATATGGTATTGCTTATGAATCTCAAGTTGTTATTTTCTAATACCTTAAAATACTTTGTTTCTGACACTCTTTTAAGTTGTCTTTACAACTAATGTATACACAGATGTCTGGCTGTTATGCAATTGGTCTTCCATTATTGAATGTATTTTTTAAGCATGTATAGTGGAAGTAAGTATGGATCAAAAATTAAAAACAATATTGGGATCAGTATATATATTGGAATCAAATGAATACTAAGTGTAATTTGACTGTTTAAAATACTAAAGTTTTGTGTTGGTATTAAATGTGTGTGCATGTGCGTGTCAGTTGTGGTTTATTAATCCTCCATCTAATTTGGAACTCAAAATATTTCCATGCAGTTACAAGTTGATTACTGTGTGCCTCTCGATACTGCCTTCACGTTCCGACAATACCACTCCATTTCTCACTCTTAACGATACGAAGGATATGGTGTAGTGGATGAAACTATTCTTCCATTAATCAGAGTTAGATTTTGAGTTCGATCTCTGAGTATGAAAAGATTTTTAGTGAGGAGCAGTTCTCCTCGAATGGAGCCATATACGAGCACGAATCCAAATTAGTCAGCTTCAATATGGATACCAAATCAGGATAAGAAAAACAAAAAAAAATGCTAAATGACGATAAAATAGAAGATAATGACTAGTACTAGTAATTTAGAGGGATTATTGAAATATATCACTATTTCATCAAAAAGTTTAAATTGTCATAGAGAGTCCATGCTAGTTTGATTCTTTTTCATGGTCAAGCATGTGGTAATTCTCTTTTACAATAGTGGCAGTGGAGGCTCTGTTCTCTGTTTGTTCTGATATAATATTGAAGTGTATGTAATTGACTATCTCATCTAAAAATCTAAATTATTAGAGATATAACATTTTGCTTACTTATTTATCTCATTTATATCTTTAGCAATATTCTATTAATGCAACAAAACAAAAGGTTTAGAGGGTTCCTTATATGGTCAATAGAAGAATTTCCTTACATTTAATATGCAATTCATTTGATCATTTTATTTGGTAAATCTTAAAGTAAGAAAGAACTAGCGTTAGTTAACATTTACAAATGATATTAGAGTTGATGCTATCTTATATTTGCTAGTTAATTCTCGTATGATTTCTAATATATAATATATATGGAACTAGATATATCAAAAATATGACCATCATAATTTCAGTAAACTTTACCCAGAAAAATGTTGGTGTTAGTGTAGTGTTTCATTTGCGAGACAGATCCAGAATATAAGATATACTCCCTCCGTCCCTATTTACTTGTCCATATTTCTTTTTTTGGTTGTCCCTATTTAGTTGTCCATTTTGACAAATCAAGAAAGGACAACAACTTTTTTCCTATTATACCCTTATTTACACTTCTTGAAAATTGTAAAAGTGTATGTTGTTTCCCTCCAATTTATTTCACTTGAATTCAAAGAAGTGGTTGTAATTTTGAAGTGACAAGTTGTCATAAGGGTAAAATT
>JAJOOR010035480.1:0-14490 GCA_036250505.1 Solanum acaule | reverse complement strand
ATCAATTATTGTATTAAAATATCTCAAATCATGATATGGAATCACCATATAATTCCATATCATGGTTTTTGGAGAATATGGTATCACCTCTCATGATATGGAATCATGAGATGGAATCAGCGTAAAATCGAATGTTGAAACGCTAATTCCATCTCACGATACCATATCGTGATATGGTATCGCATGGCCAAACGCCTACTAAGAAAAATGACTTCAGTATAAATCTTGTCATAATTTTTTTTTAAAAAAGAAGTCATAATTCTTATATACATTGTACTTCATATTCTAATACAAATATAGAGTCTACGGAAAAGTCAGTGGGTTCGGCCGAACCCCCTTCCGCTACAGTAGCTCCACCCCTGCCTATCAAAACCTCCTTATAAATTGTATCATGACTTTATTATAAATTTTAATGAATCGTCAAAATTTGCCTATATTTTTCAATTAATAAAAATCTCAAATTTTCATCAATCAACATCATGATACAACAAGCTTTCTATGTCTACTTTACCAGTATTAAAAAATTCTGACGTCACGTTTGGTTAAACAAGTACCAAGTTATACCTAGCCAAAAAGACAAATTTTCTCTTCATTTCAATTTACGTAGATCTGTACACTAATTATTACGTATTCTTTATACTTATTCATTTTTCATTTTTGCAAATCAAAATAATTTTATTATTTTTCCAAATATTATTCCTAATTTTAAATAAGCACATAAAACAATACTCCATAATAGTTTAAGTCTCAATTTTAAAATATCATCAATAAAGTTTAATTTATAAAAACATTCTTAAGATTCGTATGTAGTCAATATAGGCCAAGTAATTCTTCTCTCTGTTCCAATTTATACAGTACCACAATTTGAGGTTAGAGTATCAAATAGAGTAATTTAATCTTGATTATAAAAATATTATAAAATATAATGATTAATAATTTAAAATTTAGATATAAAGAATTAATTTTTTTAAAATTATGCATCATAGAAAACTATTAATTTAAAATAAATGTTATAACTACAGTTTCATTTATTTCAATTCGAAACAAACTTCATGTCATTCGCCTCTCTCCCCTCTCTCTGGAATCTCGCTTGCCACTCTCCTTTTTTCAGTCATCTCTCCCTCGTCTCTCTTACTTTATACAAACACAAATGTATAATTTGTGTTTGCATAAAGCAAGAGAGAAATTTGATATACAAATACATATATTTTAACTAGATTCAATTGTATACGAATTCAATTTTTATGCTGACATACAAAACCATCAGTGATACATATACATAGTAGTTAAATATACACAATTATCTAATCGATATACATATATAATTCACCTCTCTCCTCTCTCTCACAATCTCACTCGCCACTCTAGCCTAACACAAAGAATATATATATACAAACACAATTTTCATAGGCGCAGACGAATTAGCGCCCGAATTATACAAATTGACGCGATTTATACATATCAGAAGCTCCATAGCACATAATATCGTTATGGAGCGCAAATAGCAAAAATGTAGATATAGAGCGCTAATATGATTTTTATCTTTGTTATTCCTAAAATTTACACTTAAATATTCAACATACTCTCTGTGTCCACTTTTAATTGTCATATTGCGTTTTTCAAAAGTAAATTTGACTAATTTTTAAAATTAAATTAGAATATATTAATTCGATATTTTAAGCAAAAAAAAATTGCTATTTAAAGACTACGAAAAGTACTATAAATTTCAATTTTTTTTGCATATTCATATGATGAAAAAATACATTGTAAATTGTTAGCCAAAGTTATTATCGTTTGACTCTAAAAATGAAACTTTGACAATTAAAAGTGGACGGAGATAGTACTCCCTCCGTTCATTTTTTCTTGTCATTTTTTTCTAAAATAAATTTTCATTTACCTAATCAGTTTTGACATATCAAGAAAATACAATAAATTTTTTTCATGTTTACCCTTAACTTTAAATACTCTTTCTTCAAATTATTTTCTAAGATACTAAATATCATTTAATAGGACTAATTTGATAAAATATTTATATCATTAATATTTTTTTAATAAATATGCCAAGTAAAAATGTTATAAGTAAAAATGAACGTAGAGAATACTAAATATGTGGGGGTAAATTGAAAGGGATATAATAGGATAGGGAAAATGCATAAAATATTAGTAGAAGGGTAAAGAAAAGAAAAGAGGCAGAGTGAAAAAGATGGAAGCCTGACTCAATCCTCCTCCTCGACTTCTTCGCCTATGCAAAAAGGACGCGCCAAACGAGGGTCCCTTTCTTTTTCTTTTCTTTTTTCTTTCGGTGTTTTAACTTCCTATTAAAATTCTATTTAAATTTGGATCACATACTGCATAGTTCATTTATGAGTACTAAAGCATATCATCAACATTATGGATAAGCGGTGTTTTTTTTTTTTGAAAAAATTGTGCATAATGACAAATTATTAATTTAAAATAAATAATATAGCTACTGTTTCATTTATTTCTTTTGAATAGCTACAGTTTCAAACAATTTGTTATTAATGGGTCTCACGAATTTGTATAAGTAAAAAAAATAAATTGAAGTTCCTTTTATACACCATCGCCGGCGGCACCAACGATCATGATGAGATCTGAGATGTTTCTCTCCTCGGCAAGCTTGGCGAACAAGAGAGGCCAGTAAGGCTCGACTGTGACATTTGTTGCTTTTACAAGAGCAAAAATCTTCTTTGCGGTGATGGCAATGTCATCGTCGTGAAGGATCAAACAAGCGTAGGTACTAGCAATTTCTCCGAGCGACATTTTGTACTCAATTGAATTACTTGTTCGTTAAAGGACAAGAAAATGGCGGTCTGCTTCTTCGGCTGTTGTTACTGAGTTCTTGTTGCTTATTTGTATAAAGATATATACAAATCAAATCAGTTATTTTCTATTCCCATTTACACCATTTTCTCCTAAAATCTCTCATCCAAATTAGTTTCCTCTCATCCACATTATTTTTGAATTTTCTGTTCTTTTCTCTTCCCCTTTACACAATTTTCTCCTAAATTCTCTCACCCAGAGTAGTTTCCTCTCACCAACATTATTTTAGAATTTTGAATTGTCGCCATTACTCTCCCGAATGTGCTATTAAAATTTCAGGCAACTGTCAAAAACATGTTGAAATCAACTTTATATTTTTTTCTTTGTATTCTGTATAATATTTTTAATTTTTTTCATGAATTTTCATATACATATACATATTCAACTAATACAAATTTATATTTATATATATATATATATATTACACATATATACATATACAACTTTAAAACACAACAAAATGAACATATACTTATACAAATTACAGCTAATACTATTTCTTATTTGCATATAGATTTCACATATACACTTATACAAAGAACACGTACATATACAAATTACAGCTATATGTACATATACAATGGACAAGCCTAACAAAAAATACATATACATATACAAACGTAATTATCATAATTAAAGACGAACATGACTGTATACATATACACATATAAAAGAAACTGAAACGTTTTATATACAAATTATCCAATTGTATAAATGAATTTATACAAAACTGAACAATTTGTATATAAACTGGATGTATCTAGCAAATTATACAAATCAAAAGCTCCATAGCAAACATAAAATTTGCTATGGAGCGCAATTATGCAAATTATAGTTATAACATATAAATATGATTTTTATTTTTGCTATATGTGAAAATTAATCTTTTTTTTCATTTGATATCTATATTGAAGCTTGATTAAAACAAAATTTATGATGAAATTAAAACGCTCTCTAACTAAAGCAATTTTGTATCTCAAAAAATTCAAATATAAAATATCTGATTAAGAATGAAACACTACTTAATGCTCCACCAAACCAATTCGTTTATATGTATGGCATTATTTGAGTCCAATAAAACAGATGCTGGCCAGCCACACTATGGTGATATAGGAGTAGGAAGAAGAGGACAAGTCATAAGAAACATTGGAAGTAAAAACGATTATATTTAGTCCATTATTATCGGGTATCTCAACAACTCAACTACTGCTCTGACTCACTTGTGTGCTCTCATTAATTTTTGCTTCTCCCTCTATCACACAAACACACATTTTTATTTCATAAATCTCATCGACAATCATCACTTACTCATCGTCTGATCAAGGATACGACTTTTCTGGTATAATTTTTAATTGTCATGATTCCTTTTTTTAGAGTCAAATTATAAAAAATTTGACTAATATTTTATGATGTATTTTTTCATCATATTAATATGCAAGAAATTTCAATCTAGAGTAGTTTTTGTATATTTAATTCTTTTTTGTTTAAAATATTGAATTAAGTAATTTAATTTAACTTTGAAAATTAGTCAAATTAACATTCAAAAAATACAACATGACAATTAAAAGTGAACGAAGAGAGTATATGCTATTTATACGTTCGAATTCGTCTAATTTATATTATATTTATATGCTCAAATTCATACTATTCACTTTTATTTTTAATGGAATAATATATATTCATACAAGTATATTAATGACTTGTTATTGTTATAAATAAGAAGTTTCAAAAGTTTGGCTATCTCTTTTAAATTATGTGTCAAGTCAAATAAAATCACATAAATTGAAACTGAGAAAATACTTATTAACTAACATGTATTTAAGAAGAAAAAAAAGGATTTTTAAAAAAAATTTGGACAATTTAAAGTGAAATTATTTTTAATTATAAAAATATTTCATTCTTATTATTAGATAGACGAAAAAAATGTGTCACAAAAATTGAGACAAAAAAATACTCATTTGTCCCAAAATACAGTTTCTTTTATTATTAGTCCCAATAAGTGACCCATATTTATATTTAATAACACTTTAACTTTAAAATGTTCAATTTATTTTAAATTAAATGATTTATATAGTCACATCAACACTATAATTATTTTATATCATAAATTTCAAATTTTTTACTCCATCTATCTTAATTTATGTGACACTTTTTTCATTTTTGAGAGTAAAAGAGATTTTGTTTGACTAGAAATTTACGCATGAAATCTTCAAATTTTTTGAAATTAAATTTATATATTTGTAAACTATGTAAAAAAAATTCTAAATCTCAATAATTGACGAAAGATAAATGAAAAATTTATAGTAAAAAATAAACTTGTTTGAATTTCAAAATTTAAAAGCTATCACATAAATTAAAACGAAGAAAGTATTTCTAAATTTCATATTAAATCAAAAATAAAAAAACTGGACGGATGACTGTGTATCCGTGTTAGTAGAATGTTATTTTCCACAATATTCGAGGTTTTTTATTGTTTGTTGACCAAGCTGTAAAAAAGAGCTAAAATATAGCAACTAGCTAGTGACTTATGCGTTGTTGGATTCGATATTCTTATTTATATTCATTATTTTAAATTTCAAGTCACTTACGAAATTATATAAGTTTATTATTGTATCGTTATTTAGTATTTTTTTAAAGTCAAATTTTCAATAAATAAACATAAATTAATTTATGTTGATTAATTAACTGATTGATGAACATGAATTAATCAATTAGTCTTTTTTTATGTTACTCAAATTCATACTTTCAAGGTTAATACTACATCTGTTCACTTTTAATTGTCATAGTTTCCTTTTTTTAGAGTCAAGGATATTAACTTTGACTAATATTTTATGATGTATTTTTTCATCATATTGATATACAAAAAATTGAAATTTATAGTACTTTTCGTATAGTTTTTGAATATCTAAATTTTTTAATTTAAAATATCGAATTAATGTAATCTAATTTAACTTTGAAAATTAGTCAAATTGTCTTTCAAAAAAACGCAACATGACAATTAAAAGTAGATCGAAAGAGTAGCTCTCCAGGGTTATCATAAAGAATAATGTCATTTATACATTGATTTTATGAAATGACAAATATTAAAAGCTAGGAAAAATCCTTTTGGCCAGAAAATTTGGCCAGAATGGTAAAATAACATATTTCACACTATATTATTTTACCTTTTTGAACATTTTTACCCTTTTAACTTTAATATTTTTTAATTAAAAAATGAAAAAATATTAGTTTATTTTAAAATAAAAAGGATATTTTAGACTTTTTAAATTTTTGGCTAAATTTTCTGGCCATTTAGCATTATCTTAAAAACTACTTATTTATTTTTAGTAAAAACAACATGTAAATATGATTAGATGAAGTATAATTTGGTAGAATTAGAGCAGCGCGCGTTTTAGATTAGCATAGGATTTTAGGGACGTGACAAAATAATTAATCATTTATCTCACAATTAATTCCAAATCCGTAGCTGTTTGACAAGGTTGACCTACTCGTTTAATCTATTAGACACTGATTACGATTACAGATACGTAGTCATTAATTACCTCAACGCTGGACTCTAATTCAACTACCTAAATCCCATTAACACTGCAATTCAATTAATTACCCCCTCCGTTACCATTTACCTGGTTACTAATTGAATAGTCAAAGAAAGAAAGATATTAAAAATATTTTTAACCTTGACATGACTTATTAGTTTCAGTCCTCAACTATTCACAAACATAAAAATACAAATTTATTTGACTAATGAAACTTTAATGCATCTCCGCAAAATACGCTCATACTCTTACAAGAATTTGAAACTATTTGCTATGTTATGTGTTAGAGGAAAAGTACTATCTCTAGTTGGATAAATAAATATTTTTAAAACTGTCAATAATTTGAAAACGAAATTAATAATTTGTGTCTGAATATTTTCATTGTCTCTAGAGAGAAATATTATAAATTGAAATAATTAGTATTATTATAAGCAATATTCTTCATTTAGAATATTGAGAATTGAGGAGTGTGCATGGGGTTCGTGGTCATTTCAGAAACCCTGTGCCACAGCTGGTAGAGTCAGACTGTGCCCCTTATTTTTTTGTCCTATTAACCACCCTCTTCTTCAACTCCTCTTTATTTTTTTCCCCAACAAATCATTCTCTTCATCATCACACACTCTAATCTCTATCCCTTTCTCTGTTTTCCCCCATAAACTAAGCCGATACTCTTGGGGGAAAATAGCAGAGTATCTAACGGGAGAGAGCTTTTGTATTGCGGGGAATGTTGTCTGGCTCGAGGAATCAAATTCAAATTCATTATTACTACTTTATACTCATAGATCTGTATATTGTTTATAGATCTATAATGTTTTTGATGTCGTCGGACCAGGCTTCATTCCCCACAATGAATATTGCTCTCTCACAACACTAATTAATTAGATCCGTTTCAACATTTTTACTGGTAAGTCTCTTATAACTGTATTTGTTTTTGTTTCCGTTGATTTGTTTGTCCGTTTGTGAATCAATCCTTTTTTGTTTGTTCTATATACTATACTCTATTGTAGATTGGTGTAATGATGAAATATCTTGACTTTTTAAGTTGTTACAAATCCCAAAAGTTTCCATCATTACTGCCTTTTTTTGGGTCATGATCTGTGTTTCTTTGGTCAGTAACGTATGCCTATTGTTTGTTATAGTAGTAGTATATAGTCATGGTGTGTTATGATTGTGGTCATCATAGCTTTTTGCCTCTCTCTTTCTGCAAACATTCAGATCTGGTTTCCTGCCTTTCTTCAAAAACTTTTTTTTTTTTTTCTTTTGCTGAGGGTCAATTTCTTCATAAATATATACAGTTAAAAACAATTGACTAGAAATACAAGTAATAATATTGAAGGAATTAGGTAGATATTCCTATTATTTTTACCTCTAATGGCCTGCTAGTTTAGAATTTTAATCTTCAATGTGAACACAGAAAAAGAGAAAGCTTTTCTGTAAGACTTACGAAACACGGTGTTTGATTTGAAATATATTCTGCAGACAATTTCTCTAACTTGTTTCCCCTCTTCTCCTTCGTCATATTGGACACTCACATAATCTCCTTAGACTCTGATATCTCATGAATCTCAATAGCTAAATTGATTGACTACATCAACTTTCACTTTGTTGGTAAGATTTTGATTCAATTAGGATTAGTAGTATTTCATGTATTTCAAAGTTGTCGTCACAGTTTTTGCTTAAGAATTTTGGTAGAATTCGATAGTTTTGACCTTTATCATATGCATTTAAACATTTACTTAATATATATAAATAGTTTATCTAGAATATAGTAAATTCTATTTCTAAATCTAATATTTACTAACTCAAAATCCTAGCTCGTTTCTTCAAATTCTCAAACCTGGTGGGAGTCTAGATTTGAGACTATCGGAGCAATGTACTGTTTGTTTGAACTTAAAAAGCTGTTTTTTTTTAATTGTATGAAAAGCTCAGCATCTATTTTCAGTTTATCTTTCAACTTTATTTTTTTATTTTTTATTGAGATTTACAAAATAGAAACTCAGTAGTAAATTAAATTAGTTTCAAGTTTGTGATGGTAAATTGTGTAGACATGAAATTAGTGAAAGAAGTGGGAAACTATAGAGGTAGCAAGCTTTAATTGCATTATTGGCGTTCATTTTTTTAGAGTAACTAATATAGGTTGTAAATGTAGATCTACGAACTCATTTATAGTGCTCAACTATAGTGTTAATATGTATAAAAAGTGAGTGAAAGGGAATACTGTTTGTGGAGATGGAATCTTTTTGACTTTGCAAATCAATAAAGTGGAGGCTGTACGCATATTGCCTTTTTGCTTTTGCTTTCCTCTATTTCCACAAACAAACGTGTACACAAAAACTAGCAGACAAAAGTTTGCTTGATTTTTATGAATTCTCTCTTCCTCCCCTCAAGTTGAAAATAATATTTTTTTCGTTTTAATTTGTTTATTTTAATTTATTTATCTTAATTTGGTTCGACGACACAATTTTGAAAAGGTTAAAAAATATACTTCATAAAACATCTAAATGATATAAGAACATGGAGTAGTTATCACTTTTCGGCTGTTTGTATTAAAAAAAGTACTAATATATTTCAATGTTAATACGGTTTTAATTCCAATACTTCTTAAGCCTTCATGATCAATTAAACTTAGGCTGACCCATGCCTCTTGCTTGCTTCTTCAATTTCATTTAACACTTACAAATCCACTTTTAAAAAAGGCACGTTTTTATATTTTAAAAATAATTTAAATTTGACTTTTTTCTTTAATTTATGCTTAATAGCATGCTTAACTTTACACTTTACAGTTACAGATTCAGTACTCTTAAACTCTGACGCTTCCCATGTAAGATTGTTGAGGTAAGTTCCGGCTATAAAACGGTACTCCTTACGCAAATTGACTTTCAAAAAGTAAAACGTAACTACTATTTTAAAAACAAGTAGAGAATAGAATGGAAGGGAACTTACAAGGTTCTAACTTGGGCCAGATTTTGATTCATGCCCTTAAAGCCCAAAACATGTCACAGCACCCTACTTTCTGTTGGCCCAGCAATACTTGGTTCAGAAACAGAGGGCATAAATGAAGTTCAATTTAATTTGGGGACATCCGGGGAAATAAAGAAAAAACTTAACTTTGAAAATAAATTTTTTAATCTAAATAGTCACTTACTCAATAACTTAATTTAAAAATAACTGGTTATTTAATCCGTTATCAATAATTTATTTATATCTGTTAAAATAACAAGAAGCAAAAAGTTAAATAAAAAAGGCTTCATCAAGGATGTTTAAGAGAGAAGCAAATGAAATCTTTGTTTTAGACCTCGAAAATATAAATTTCATGTTCAATTAAATTGAGACCAACACACCACCTATGGCTAGTGCCGGCTCTATGCTTTGATAATTAAGACATATGCCTTAGGCCCAATTTTAGGGGCCTCATTTTTTTACTAAGAATAAAGTATGTGTTATTTTTTATTATAAAAATTGATTATTTATAACAAAAGGTATTTTATAGAAATAAAGAAATAAATTATATCATTTTATTCTCTTTAATCCCATTATGTTCTAAACTCTTATCTTTATTTAAAATTTGTCAACTTATTATTTATATTATATTAATAATTCATATAATGATTGCCTCAGTGAAATTTGTTTTTTCAATGTTGAATTGATAAAATCATATTTGAAACAAAAAATAATCAAATAAATTATTTATAAAAAAAATATTAAGTAATAATTTGCATTTGAAAAGTGTAAGGAAGATAAATTTTAAATAAACACATATGAAGTTTGTTTAAATTTTAGGCCTTCCATTAAAATTTCGCTTTAAGCCTCAAATTATGTTGGGCCTTCCCTGCCCATGGCTCTTGCTAACTTCTTCAATTTCATTTAATGTGAACACATCTTATTGATTCCCTAAAAAAAAAAGACATGTTTCTATATTTAAATTTTTTAGGACTTGTGATCAAATTTTATTTCAGCAAAATATAAAAAATGTATATTCATGGCTTGTAATAGTCTTAAATGCACATATGATATAATTTTCTCTTACTTCAAAATTATTTGAATAATATTGATGAAATTAAATTTCTTAAGAATTCATAGTAAATTTTGTGGGTTCGAAATTCCTTTTCATAGATGCTCTAATTCTTATTTTTCTTATTTAGTGCTTTGGGCAGAATCTAATATCAATATACAAAAGTGGTCTCATTGCAAATATTCAACTTTTCATTTTCAAACATTACTAATTATAATGTGAACCTTACATAGGGATGGTAATGGGTGGGGTGGATGTGAGGCGGTGTGTGTTTAAGGCTATACGGGATGGGGTGGGTGTGTTTAAGGTTGTGTGGGACGGGAGGGATGCGAGCCGAGTTGAAGTGGTTTTTCTTAAAATTAATGCGGGGCGAGGTAAGTATATGTGATTTAGGTAGGTTCAAATTTAAATTTAACTTTTTACATGTTATAAGAGTGATAGGGCATTATTTATTAAGATAATTTCTTTAAAGCTACTAAAATATTCAAGATAGTAAATCAAAATGGTTCAATAAAAAATAATACAATTTCTTACATGTTTCCCAATTAACCTCTAAAAAATAAAAATTTTAAGTCATTATCTATTAAATTAATACAACTTAATGAAAAAATGAATTTATTTTTATAAAATTTAATTTTAGTGTCAAACTTAACTAGAAAAAATAAAATATTTAAAAAGTTATGCAAGGCGGGGTGAAACGGGTTGAAAATGAAAAAAATTGTTATACGAGGCGGAACGAATTACAAATTTTACAGATTAAGCTCAATCTGTCCCGCCACGTCCCACATTGCCCCATTGTCATCACTAACCTTACATATAGTTTTTTATTTTATTATATATATATATATATATAATTTACTTTGTTCAGAGACCGGCTTAACGTGAACGAGGGTTTCTTCAATGCCAAAAAGAAGTTCTTATCTGATAGATTGTTAGTAATACCTAAATATTAATCGTTAATCTTATTTTTGAAATTACATGTAAATTGTAATAAATTGTCACTTCAAATTAAGCAAATTTTTAAAAGTTTGGTATATGGTTTTTTTGTTTTGTTTGTTTTGGTATATGGTGATGGACTCTATATATCATATCATCCCCTATGATTACCAAAGATTTTATCCCTAATTAAGCAAAATGGTATGATCTCATTTAATATCTTGGTCCATATATTATAATCACCATTTATTACGAAGATTTTCTTACCAAATTTTGGTTGGCAATTTTTTTTCAAATTCATGGACTCCAATTTACGAAGTGTAATCCTCTGATTGGCAGCAATATAATTCCAGAGAATTGATAAGATTCTCAATATGTGGTGAACATTTATTTTTGTTTACCTAAAGCAACTTTAGATAAGAGGAAAACTAAATGTGATGTATATTGTATGGGACCATTAATTCATCATCTACAAATTGAAAAAAAAAAAAAAAAGAGTCCGACTCATTGTATTTTTTTGTTTTTGGCGTAATATATAGTTACAATCCGTTAAACTAAGCTATCTTCCTATTAAATATCTCAATTCATAATATAGATATTTAATTAGATAAGGAAAGGAAGATGCGAGATTGGTGACTGGTCAAATCATTCTTTACTCACTAAAAGTATTTCACTCTAGTTCTTTTAGCTATTGTTATATTTTTTAACTCGTGGAAGTTGAAAAGGCAGAAGTGTCGTCTAGTTAGTTACATACTACTTGACTTCTGTAGTTTCGATTCATTTTTAAAAAAAAATTGTTTGTGTTTTCTTTAGTTATACTTATACCCATCAACCTTAAGTAGAAATTGCTTACAGTTTTTACTGCTTATTAAAATGACTGGTTATAATTAAGAAAATGACATATTTTATATTGTTAACTTAATTAACTTATAGATGAATGATCACATTAATTCAAAATTTAAACCATAGGTATATAAGTGAACTATTTTATTAGATATTGAGGTGTTCAATTGAAACATAATTAAGAGAAAATTAACCTATTTGAGGGTTGATTATATTATAATTATTCCCTCTAATCCATATTAAGTAAATTGCTCATATTTTTTTTTATAATCCAACATAAATGAATTGTTCAAAGTTAATGTGTCGGTATTTTTTTTCATTTAATGAGATTTTTTTAATGATTTTGCATCTTCTAGGAGAATAATTAAAAATAATAATGAAAAGTAAGCTTTAATTTATATATCGAGTAAATAAGTTTTTTATCTTCCTCGATCACAATTTAGATGTAACTGACCTATGCTCGAGTACCTGATTTTCATAATATCGATCTCAATTATGTCTTATTCTGACATGATTTACAACAACAACAAAAAAAAATCATAATTTTTTATGCTCAATTAGATATCTTCATTTATATTGAGACGGGGAGATAGGAAACAACAAAACTTAGATTGAAATTGTAGAATAATTTATCTATATTATACTTTTTTACATTTGATTTTCGATACTTATAGTGGAACTTGATTAAATTTGAATTCATTCCGGAAAGCCTTATATTGAGGTAAAGTAATTTCTAACAAATATGACTTGGAAGATGTTTGACAGCTGTGTAAAACTGCTTTTAAAAAATATTTTTCAAATGAATTATCCAAACACAAACTTTTTTTTTAAAACACTTTTCTGAAAAGCTATTTTAAAAAGATATATCGAAAAATAAACAGTTTTTAGCAGCAATGTCAAACATACTCTTAATATTTAAGGGGACTCACACTATAAAACCTCTTATTAAGAATAGATGAGTACTTACTTTAGACCTTGTTTGGCATTGTTGCTAAAAACTACTTAATTTTAGAAGTGCTTTTTTAAAATGACTTTTTAGAAAAATGTTTTTTTTTAAAAATAATTTGTGTTTGGCAAATTCATTTGAAAAGTGCTTTTGATGAGCAATTTGTATTTGACTAATTTTCTTTAAAAAGTGCTTTTGAGAGTCAAATTATGAAAAAGGGCAAGTATCGATGTGCTTTTAATATTAAGATTATTTTATAAAGAGATATTTTAAACATCTAATACAAAAATTTTAATTACATTTTAAATTTAATTATTTAAAATGTACATACTCAAAGTTTCAATCAATATTGTATATTGATAAATATTGTTGAATTTTTTTTGAAAAGAAGAATCTTTTTGTTATTTATTACCTTTTTTTTTAATTCAATCTTAGCTATTATCCTGTTTCTTTTTTGTTATAGTAATACTCTAAAATTTTAAAAAAATCAAATTAAAAAAAATTAATACTTAAATTAAGAAAAGAATAATTTGTTATTTGTTACTTTTTTGGGAGGATCTAAATTTTTAATTGCTATTTTTTCTCTTTTCTATTCCTACAAAAATATCGTTATTATTTTTATTTCTAATTTTGTAAAAAATAATACATAAAGTAATATATACCATATAACATATAAATAATAATATAAAACATAAATAAAAAAATTTTTACTACATAAAAATAAAAAATAAAATTCTTGAATAAAATCAACCAAGCTTATGAGATATGTTAATTAATTATAAGGAATATATTAATAAATATGTATATATGTAGGAGATATTTCAGTCTTGAAAAAATTAATTTTCTATTTCTATTTCTGTTTTTTTTTTTCAAACAAAAAAAAATTAACTTCTTTTTAACCATAAAAAATCTACTTCTGCTTTCATTTAAAACAATTTTAAGAATTTATCAAACACTTAATTTTTTAAAATAAGTATTTTTTTTCTTTAAAAAAAAACACTTCTACCTGACAACAGCAATACCAAACAGCTCTTAATTTCATTTCAAATAAGCTAAATTCATAAGAAAAGTTTTTTTCTCCATGTGTCTCAACTTCTGCCACTCCACTACCACGTATCTATTCTTCTTCACCACTTCTCTCTCTTATTTTTTTTTCTCTTTCGGATTCTTCATGTTAGTATTTTTATTAAAAAATCAAAATATTGAATTAGTTATAAGTAGTTATAACAAAAAATTCAATATCAATTATATATAAATAATAACTAAAAATATAAAAAAAAAATCAATATTAATTATATGTTTATATAAATAAAAATCATATTAATATTATATAATTTTTTATTAAAAAATAAAATATTGAATTAGTTATAAGTAGT
>JAJOOR010035477.1:0-13840 GCA_036250505.1 Solanum acaule | reverse complement strand
TAACTTAACTCAATATAAAGCAACAATACACATGCAATATATAGAAAGCTTTTAAAACAGTAGAAAACAACTTAGTTCGTTAAAGAAAATGCAATAACCAACTCAACTTTACTCATATAATAAAGTAATATAGTTTCTGTGGGAGTTTCTCTAACCGACAACCACCACTATGAGCCTAAGTGGTGATACAACGTCTTGCCACGTTGCCAGAATTGTCCTATACGTTGATGTCATAAAGAACGCCTTAACTAAGTGGATCCACTGGTCTATGCTTAAAAGCACTTATGAGTCATCTAAAAAGTATGATCCTTTACTACCCATGATGGCTACATGGTTTATCGAGACTTGAATTATTATGAACTCGCGTCCCCATATCGGTGCTTAATACTACTCCCAAAATGTACTTAGCTCATATGTTTTAAAACAAAATTTCTTTCTTTGGTTTGAGATAATTACTCAAAACTTAGCTTAAAAGCTCTCTTGGAATCGATGTTCCCTTTCTTGCTCAAATGTGAAAACATTTCTAACTTTTGTGAATACTTAGTTCCCGTATAATCCTTGAAGAGATGCACTTTACTCTTAACTCTTTAGTCAACTCGAAACTTAAGTCTTAAGACAAAGTTAAAATGTTTGCGAAAGACTTTTGAAAACTTTATGAATGATTCTTAACTTCTAGACTTGACTCGTAACTTTCCTTGAATTGAATTATGGATTCAAGGTTCATGATTTCATGTTAATGGATGATTTCATGATGTTTAGACGTACCTTAGAGTGTTGGAATCAACTAGAAAATATAGATACGTTGCTAAGGAACTAGTACGGAAATATGGGGGAAGAATGAGAAGAACTGGCGTCCCTGGCGCTTTGAGAGGCGCGGGGGGGTGCCAACCCTTGAAATTTAGAGGCTGACTTGGGGAGCTCTGGCTGGCGCGGCGCCCCAGAGGTCAAAATTCAGAGACCCCTTCTTGGGGCTCTGAGAGGGGCGGCAGCCCAGGCCCCAGGTGCACTTTGTCTTTTCTCTTTCGTTTTTCAACTCTAAACCCCCTATTTCAACTTAGTTATTTCCCCAAATACTTAGAATCAATTATACCCTCAATATATACAAGATTCAACTCGAAATCACACCAAAAAACATGAATCAAACTCAAGAAAACTTCAACAACACAAACCCACAAGAATTCAACGAATTTCATCAAGAACTCATAAGATTTACTTTCAAATCAATTATACTTCGCTGAATTGAATCATGATTGGCGCGTGGGTGAACTAACCCAACGCTATGTGATCTCACATACACGTAAACCTCCAAGAAATCGACGAATCTTGAACTTTCTTCTCCTTTCTCCTCTTTTCTCTTTTCTCCAAGCCCTAGCGTGAATTTCAAATTGACTAAACTGATCTAATTCTGATTAGACCCCAAATAAACTCCTAAAAACAAATTAAAATAATTGGGTAAGGAAAAGACTAAAATACCCTTCCAAAATCCGGTTTTAGACTTTCCTTATTTGAACAGCCCAACTTCAAATGGTCATATCTCACTCATACAAACCCGGATTGCGCAAACTCGGCGGCGTTGGAAAGATTATTCCAAGATCTCTCCTAGGATATCTGGAAACACACCTAACTCACCCTGAGCTAGGAGTTATGGTCGTTTTCTATTCTTTCCAAAAATGACTATTTCCAATTTTTAACTTCTTCCTACTTCTTTCAATTAGCGAGATGTTACAATCCAACACTAGGAAAAGTCATGAATTTCTCTAATCTACGAATTTAGATGTGAACAACTGTGCCGAACTTCTCCTTTGGATCCAGTAAGAACACCAATATTGGACAATTTAGCCATGGCATGAGCAAACTCTGTCCTAAATATGATTCCATCATCAACGGCGTAATCTGTCACTGCTGCAGCAGTCTTTTCATCAGCCATCAACTGTTGATCAGCAAATAGCAGCCCTCTTCCTCTCATCAGCCAAAATTTGAAACAGAAAAACTGGTTTTAGACATTCAATTCAAATGTGATTTATCACTTGCCTTGTTCATGTATTGACAATACTTTTGTTGATTTTGTATTACTTCATATTTGGCATCGGTTACTGATGCATGATGCACTTACATTGACGTACTTGAGGATGTTTTCTTCTTTACAATTAGCAGTGTGATCTTGAACATAATGCACTTGTGTAAACACACATTTTGCAAGAACATCATGATAGAATTAGGATCAATGTTTAATTCAAACATCACTTCAAATTTGTCTATAACCTCATACAACAAAGAAAATCAACTTCAATGATATCACTTATTATACGTCAAGTTTGTAAATGAATTATTCTTACTAATATTAGGATGTTGAGAAATTACATGTTTTCCGTAAATCCAACACTAGGAAAAGTCATGAATTTATCTAATCTCTACTCATTGATCAGAATTTAGATGCGAGCAGCTGTGCGGACGGATCTTCTCCTTCGGATCCAGTAAAGAACACCAAATTTGAACAACTTAGCCATGCCATAGGCAAACTCTGTCCTCAATATAGATCCATCATCAATAGCGTAATCTGTCACTGCTGCAGCAGTCTTTTCATTAGCCATCAACTGTTGATCAGCAAACAGCAGCCCTCTTCCTCTCATCAAGTGATTATCTAATGATGTCCCAATTGATACACTCAGATCCCTAGCTGTATCTGTATCTTCATCATTCAACATATCAAAGAATGACTCCTTACTGTCCCTTCTGCCTGTAAGCACCGGAAAATACGGTCCACCAGCCTAAAAGATGTCGGAAATCAGCACGTGAGAGGGAAGGTGGAATATTAAAGATATAATACTTGATGACAAAATAAAGCCAATTTGGTTCGAAAAGCTATAAGGTCCCATTACACGCACAGTTTATGGATATTCCCATATTTCCAGAACTGGGTTGTTAATATATGATACCACTGAAAGGTGCAAAATGTTCTGTTATGTAAATATGCATTACAAGATTGTTGAACTAAACTATTTTAAGAAATATGGTACTCATGCTAGTGCATGAGTTACATCTATTTCACTAGCCAGATTATATTCTCGTAATATTTTCTTGAACAAGGAACACTGAGACAGAACCATGTAAAATAGAAAGTACTAAGAGCAACAAAAAAGAAATCAGCAAAGTAACTTGAGATGCTGGACAATAATAAACAAAGGATATGGCCAAATTCATACCAAAACTATGCCATCTCTTGTTGCCAGGACAAGGATATCAGAAGAAGAGACAACCCCAGGGTATGCCTCCTCAATTTCATCCTTTATCGTGTCAACGAAGTAGAAGTCTTTCAGCGTCCTGTTCGGGATGGCCTCACGTTCAACAGTCCCAATCTCATTTCTATCAGCTAGCAGAACGGATGCATCACAGCCCTGAAGATCAATAGAATATATAATTCATTGTCTGGAAACTCTTACCTTATCGAAGAAAGAAACCATTCTTTGCCTAATATCATTTCTGACTTCCTTATGACTCTAAAATATCACCTCTACATTTTCAGAAGTAATCACATCCCATCCTTTTTCTATTACCAAAAGAAATCTGGGGTAAAGAGTGGATGCATCCACAGATGGCTATAATTACAGGTAAATGATCAAAGAAAAATTTTCGGAAATCAACAAGCAGAGACAAAAGTGATATGCTCTGGTGAAACTAGCAAGAATAACAACGCATGTGTTTATCTGTGTCCCAGAACTCAAAACTGAGAAAACTGGATCAGCTAAAACCTCCATCTGAATCAGACGCAGAACACAAGGCACAAAGACACATGACAGCATATGAAGAATCACAAGTGCATAATGTTCAAGATCACACGGCTAATTATAAAATAAAAAAATCCACAAGTCCGTCAAAGAAATGCAAGTTCATCGGGAACCAATGTCAAATATGAAGAAATACAAAATCCAAAAAAGTATTGTCAATACACATCTACATGGACAAAACCACAGATAAATCAACATAGAGCAATATTTTGAACTCATTAACAACACACTTCCGTAAGAGGTAAGTAGGGAGGGATGATAGGAACTGGTCCAATTGGAGCATTAAGGGCCCTTGACACAAAAAGAATAAGACAAGTGACGCTACAGAAAGTTCACAGAATGCAACATACCAAAAATCAAAGGCTTATTAAAGAAATGTCTATAATGCTATAAGAGAAATACATTCACATCCAATACATGCATGAAACGTGAACAGAGGAATAATAGTGACAGAAGGCTGGAAGCACTTGGAACAATTTTGTGTTCATCAGGGTTACATGCATTAGAGATTGTCGAACCAAAAAAGGCTAAGAACTAACTGCATAGAATAACAGAAGGAAAGACACAAAAGAGATCAATAATTGTTGTTTTCTTGGCAGTAAGAAAATCAATCAACAATTATCAAAGTGGCACCACAACATGTGGAAGGGAACCTCATCTACATTAGACTTGCTTCCAAAATTAGAAGTGAAAGAACATTACAGCATAAGGTAAATGTACATAGAAAAGTTTATGGAAATCAACAAGCAGAGACAGAAGTGATGCTCTGGTGAAACTAGCGAGAATAACAATGCATGTGTTTAACTGTGTCCCCAAACTCAAAACTGGATCAGCTAAAACCCCATCTGAATCAGACGAAGAACACAAGGTGCAAAGACACATATAACATATGAAGAATCACAAATGCATAATGTTCAAGATAACACTGCTAATTATAAAGAAGAAAACATCCACAAGTATGTAAAAGAAAAATGCAAGTGCATCAGGAACCGATGCCAAATATGAAGTAATACAAAATCCACAAAATATTGTCAGTACACATCTAGATGGACCAAACCACACATAAATCAACATAGAGCAAATATTCTGAACTCATTAAGAACACACTTCTGTAAGACGTAAAAGTAGGTAGGATGACAGGAACTGGTCCAATTGGATCATTAAGGACCCTTGACACAAAAAGAGAAAGACAAGCCACAGAAAGTTCACACAATGCAATATATTTTAAGGCTTATTGAGGAAAAAATGTCTAAAATGATATAAGAGAAACACATTAAATGAAATGCAGATGAATAATAGTGACAGCAGGCGGGAAGTATTTAGAACTATTTTGTGTTCATCAGGGTTACATGCATTAGAGATTGTAGAGCCGAAAAAAGGCTAAGAACTGCAGAGAATAACAGAAGGAAAGACACAAAAGTGATCAATAACTGTCGTTTTCTTGGTAGAGACACCATTAGAGTTGCTTCGAAAATAAGAAGTGAAATAACATTAAACAGTAGAGAATACAGCATAAAACGTCAATCTCCTTTCTGCTTCACTTAAGGTCCTAGACGTTTTCTTTAACCTTCATAGGGCTCTAAGTTCTTGCTTAACCCTAATCACCCAAAAAGAGAAGAAAAAGAAAACCTAAAGGCTCTGTGATCTAATCAGGATTAATAAAAATTTCAAAAAGCAAAGAGTGTACATAGGTGTGCGCACAATGTATTCATTCATGAACTGATAAATGTGTCTAGAGTGATGAGAAAAATGAGATTACTTCAGAAATCCCAATTGCATAAAGTGTACCCCAATGAAACCCATAAAACCCCCATTAAAGAACTCATGATGCACATATCAAGAATCATAAACTGTAACAAAATGAGAAGAGAAGAGAAATATTGCAAATTGAAGAACAACAAGAAATTGGGAAACAAGGAACCAAAAGGCTAAGAAATTAAATACATTTCGTCAAGTATATAGAAAATGAAGAATACCCCAATGAGATAATCATGGAACATTAGGCCTAATAGTTGTGCCGGGGAATTGTGTTGCAGCTGGACAATTGTCTTCATCTTCGACCACACAATGTCCTCAAGATCCTCACATTTCTCATCATAATAATCATATCTGAGCGACAAAAGGGATCCAGATGCACTTCCGGGAAGTACATTCTCTGCTTGCGCCGCCATTGTAGTCACAAGGCAGACAACCAAGAATGAGAAAACCCCCATTAAAGCCCAATTCTTGCTAAACATTTCGAAATTGTGAGAAATGGGTGAAGAGAAGGTATAGAGATTGGGGGATATTGGTGTGGACTGACACCTGACTCGCCTTCTAATCTACAGCACTCTATATATACACATAGAGAAGTAGGTAGCGCCAAAATTTGAAACAGAAAAAACGGGTATAATAAGTTTTTCTTTATGGGCACCAACGGTGAGTTCCCCAACTGAGACATTGCGATATCAGAATTGACAACAAATTCGTCTCAACTGAGAAATGGTGGAGTGCGATTTGGAGGAATTGGGGAAAATTGTGTACAGCTAGTGAAGACGACTAAAAATGGTAAAGATAATCCCATATCTTTCGTATTAAGTTTAAAGTAGTCCTTTTAATTACTTTTATTTCTTTTAATTTGTCTAAAATAGTATTGACAATGCATTTTTATCTTGTGATTTTTATACTCCCTTCCCTCTACTTAATAATAATTGTCCACCGTGGGTGGCAATTTCATCCATATTAATAAAATGAGTCTATTTTATTCATATTTAATTATTTGGATCACTCATATTTTAATTGGTTAAATATGAGCTTCAAGCTATTTTAAGAATCTCTACAAATATGGTTAAAATGGATTAAATATAGGCATCCACATTGACCCATAATAGATCACTTAGTTTTCGCTTCCACTCAAAAATTTTAATTGTGTAAAAATAAAAAATTTAATATTAATTTTCAAAAATTCAATTAATTTTCAAACTTAATAGAAAAATAGTTTTTTTTTTTTGTTTTTGGAAAACAAAAAAATTTAGGGATAGGTTGGTGGAAGAGGGGGGCGCCTTGGGGGGTGGGAGTGCCCGGGGAGGGGGTAAATTAATCTTTTTTGGAAAAAACAGATTTTTTATACATACGCAGTAATCCATACGCGGTGATTTATCCATAGAGTGCTTTATACATACGCAGTAATTTATAAAGTGCTTTATCCATATGCGGTAATTTCTAGAGTGCTTTATCCATACACAGTATATGGAAATTTGTAATTTATAAAGTGCAATTTTTTTATTTTTTTTTATTTATCTATTTTTGTTTTTGTTTGCTAAATAAGGGGCATATTATAATTTAGTTAGTCAAGTAAATGAGTGTTTTTAAGATTATCACTAGTTCAAGAGTTAAATTAATAAAATAAAATAAGGTCATAAATTTAAATGTTCATTTGACAAAAGTTATAATAGTTTTTTTCCCCCTAATTTTATTTGGTTAGTTATGTTTTGTTTGCTTTTCTCTATAATCTATTTTTTGGTTAGTTATTTTTCTTTTTCAAGATAATATAAATTATGTGAAATGTAATTTTTTATTAAAGGTCTTTAGGTTAGGATAAAATTTTCATTCAAGAACATGTTAATAATAATATACTTTGTGAAATTCTACAAAATTGAATATATAAGGGCATAGTATAGAGATGTTGTTTTCCAAAAGACTCCCCGATCAAGCTAATCAAAACAATAATTAAAATAAAATGGAAGTGAAGAGAAATATGACAATTACTAACGAAGCAGTTTGGAGTGTAAATACAAGGAAACGTAACAACAACTACAAGGTGTGTGATCAATTGGTGATATCAGATACCAAAGTCAAAGGCTATATGAATAGGCTAACAATACAAACAACATGATGTTCTATACTATCACCAAGTCAAATACATAAATAGGTTAGTAATAAGACAACTCTTAACTATCTACTTACCTCCAACCCTTATGTGCGATCTTATCCTCCTATCTAAAGTTACGTCTTGAGTAACATAAAATGTGTCATATCATGTCTAATCACCTATTCCTAATAATTTTTTCGACCTACCCTTGCCTCTCCTTGACCCTACTGTTTCCAAACTCTCACACTTCCTCACGTGAGCATCCACACATCTCTTTTTCACATGCCCGCAAATCATTTCTATCTCTATTCCATCATTTTTGTCTACCACAAAGGTCACATCTACTTTGTCCACCACAAAGATCACTCCTATAATTATTGTAATGAAACGTAAAATTAATGTAATTACGTGTCTTGACAATATAACTTTTTCTCAATCTTAATTTAAGTCAGGGAACATTATTAAACTTGGAATAAATATTGTTATAATTACTAAATAGAGGCTCACACAAAGTACACTTTTATTATGCATAATAGTCTAATTTCCTACCATAAAGTCTCCTATTTTAATATTAAAATGAATGGAAATTACTGGAAAATATTATTTTTTATAAACTGTATTTTTCTTCAATAAAATTGGACATTTTATTCATCTTTCAAACAAAAAGTACAAAAGGGATTTAGATATCTTTACAAGTTTCCCCGACTTGCTTTGCTGATAGACAAGACTATCTAAGATATCTTGAAAGATGATGTAAATGCAATAACGAGGAACACCGATCCTCCAAAAAGGGCAAAAAAGGCCTAGACTAATCTGCACAACTAAGGGGGGTCATAGGTGATTTCTGCTTTCTTTTTGTTGGTTGTACGAAGATTGGGAATCCCCAATCTATCCAATCTCAAGAGTCCTTTCACTTTCAATGGCAATTCTACATTTGATTTTGCGAGAAGCCATGACTTAGATTAGCGAGCTTGTCTGCGACCTTGTTTGCTTCCCTAAAACAGTGCACCATCTTAAAACCCGCAAGCTCCTTAAGTCTAATAATTTCATTAACATCATCCATAATTCTCCAAGGAGTTGAGTGACAATTGTTGACACTATCCACAAGGACTTTGGAGTCACTTTCCGCAGTAAAGGAGAGGAAATCATTCTCTAAACACCATTTTATTCCAAACCCAAACGCCACAGCTTCTGCCCTGGTGCTAGTCCCCTTTCCCAACTTGAGAGAGTACCCAAAAATAAACTTACCATCATTGTCAATAGAAATCATGATCAAGATTACTTTCATAGCCATATATAATTAAAGTTTTGACTTTCTCATTTCATGACAAATCTCAAAACGTCAAATTATAAAAACTTTGAACAAATATCAAGAACCAGAAAAGAATTACGTTAAAGTCTTGATAAAAAAGATATCATTCTAGTATATATTACATATTATTCCAAGCCGTGGTAGCATCCACAACATTAATAATTACATAATTCTACATATCCAATCAATACTTACTACTTAACTTATTGATTATAGATAAAAGCCTTGAGATGAGACATCATATCTTGAGTTCTTGGTTGAGAGAGTGGTGAATTATGTAGAATATGAAATGCATGTCCTACACCTTTATAAACATGTTTTTCCACTTTAATTCCAGCATCTCCCAATACGTTACACATTTCCAAATTTCTATCTCTGAGTATGTCCATCTCCGATATACAGATCAACACAGATGGAAGTTTCATATTATTAGTATTACTCAATCTCGGCTTACACCACGGATAATCACGATTCGAGCCCACAGGCAACGCGATTCGCCAATAAGTATCCGAAGCAGATAAATTCAAAGCAGAGTATGGAAGTTGAACTGAATATTTCTCTGATTAAGTCCGCGATTCACCTCCGAAAAGTGGTTGGATTAAAATAACCCCTTTGAGACATAAAGGCTTGAACGTTGTTATTATTATTATTATACGAATTGAGCCTAATGGCTACGTGATAAGCAACATTAGCACCAGCACTGTCACCACTAATGAACATGTTTGAAAAATTGCATTTACTAGACCTCCAATTTTGTTCCTTGGAATTTACCATAGCTTTATTTTTTAGCCACGTTATAGCGTGGAATCCATCGTCGTAAGCAGCAGGAAGATGATTTTCGGGTGCTAATCGATAATTAACGGACATAATTACAACTCCAATTTTCGAAGCAAGAGTTGATAAAAAATCATGGTAACATTTCCATGCAGAAGAGCCTACTGAAAAACTACCCCCATGAAAATAAACGAGTAAAGGCGATTTCTTTGCAGGATTATTATTGGTAGGGAGAATTCCTATTCCTAGCTGGAGTAGGAATAGAAAACCAAAATAATTACTTTTTTGGTAATTTTCGTTTACTTTTTTGGTAGGTTTTGTTTTTCCTAGTTGTAGTAAGTTTTGTCAACTGTTATAAATAGGTAGGTATATTGATATGTAGAGAAGACGGAAAATAATTTCAACTCTTCTGCTATATTAATCACAATTCCTACAGTTCTCAGCATAACAAATCCTTACCCTACAAAGACAATCAAGGAAACCTTTAGCTGAGAAAAGCTTTAACCTTCTATACAAAAGACAAACTTGTATGGATAAGATCAAATGCTTGGAGAAGGCCACTGCAGAAAATCGCATTAAACACCACACTCTAGATCACTTCTTTAAATGAATAGCAGAAAAGTAGGGATTCCTTTCTTGAATTTAGACATGGAAAATCAATGGAAAGCACGAGTAAGTCTCCTTTACATAAATGATATTAGCTCAACATTTGTGTATGCACATGGTATCATGCAATATGTGTACAAAAGACATAGATTGGTTCATTTATCATTTCAATTTATATTTAAACCAAAGCCAATTTATCTATCTTCCTTAGCATGTCTAAGGTCAAATATCTAAGACGGAGCCATTCACTGGCAAATCCTATAATGGTAACTTCAGTGGTAAAGCTCTTACTGAACATTGTGATTCCAAGTGACAGGGCAGATACTCAAAGTACTCAGACACTGCACCTTTACTCAAAAGCTTCGAACTTCACTGAGAGTGTGTTCCGTATGGAGGAAAACATATGTTGTCAAATTTTCTCATGTGTGGTTGGTTAAAATATTTTGGAAAACATTTTGTCTAAACTTCTCTAATAGTTGTAGAGAAAACAAGTTCCATAGTGAATTTCAAGTTCATTGTGTCCTCCACACCTACCAAACATCCCCAATCCCCTCCCCATTAATCATTCAACCCCTGAACCCCCAAACTCCTACCTCATCCCGCCACATAGTGTTTTGCTAGGTTATATATAAATGCTCTTGGAATAATATTATTTTCTTACTAGAAACCCACGTATGTTCCAATTAAATACTGTCTAGGAAAACATTTTCCCATGTACCAAACACACCCTAAGTGCAGAAACGTTAAATGATTTAACATTCAGAATGAAGAACATAATCTTCAGAAAATATATGCCTGAGCCAGCGCTAGGCATTACCATCAAACAAGAACCAGATAGAGAAATGTTCCCCAACGACATCTTCAAAATTAGAAGGGCCAGGTAGCAGTATTTGAGATATCTAGTGATCAAATCCAAGACAATGGATTAAGCTATTGAAGGATAATTAGTTAAAGACCACTAAAGCACATATACAAACCTAAGAGGAAGCTTGACCTTTGACAAATGTGAGAATACAGGAGAACCAGTCGCACAATAGAAATATTTGTCCCTGCATAACTGACAGTATTTGTAACCATGATCTTTGTCCCTGCACAATTTAGAAACAGTTAATGCGGCTACTAATAGAATAATCCCATCAAAGTAACTAAATAGTCACATGATATACATAAGTAACATAACAAATACCTCCCTCTAGAAGTTGTATGTATCAACAGGAAATCCTCAGGAGTTACCTTCCCGTTCTTTAAATGTCAAGAAAAATGATGGCAACATGGAATTATTCAACTCTGTTATGCGCCACCATATTGAAGCGAGTCTTGGTATCTTGACCCCTAGCAATGCATTGCCATAGTACATATTCATAAAGGGGGAGAACGATTTGGAGTGTAACTGATAGGAATATTAATAGATAATGAGAACTGCTTGAGCTATCTAATGATCAAATACAAGACAATGGGTTCAGTTATTAAAGGATACTAAAGCACATATACAAACCTAAGAGGAAGTTGCTCATAAAATAGTTTTTTTGCCTCCTTCGAGCTTGGGCTAACATTCTAAATAGTTTTGGTATAACCTTTTTGTAGCATAGACAATTGCAATGAATTTGACAGCATCTCTTTTGTACACTTAGTATGCTTGACCTTTGACAAACTAAGAGAACCAGTCACCACATACATAGTAGCCTAAGGCGCTATGCGATAGTCCAATTTAAGCTGTCCCCTAAAACATTTCAGGGATCTCAATATTTTTTCCTAAAGTAGGAAAACTGCATAACATTCTTTACCGAAAATGATTCTTCTCCAACTGAGAGTACTAACCTAACCTACCTCACAAATCACAAGTGAAAGTGTTATTTCAACAGTCCGCTGATTCTCTTGATCATATCTGAAGGCATTACGAGTTTCCAAAGTCAACTGAACGATCAATTTAGAAAGATAAAATGTACGTTTTTTAGAATACACATCCTCAACTGAGAGTCTTTCTGCCCCTACCTCATAAATCACACGGACATCTTTATTTCAACGGTCGACTGATTCTCTTCTTCATAAAAGAACAATGCCAGGCTTCATAACTACCATATGCAGATAAGACCATACCCTATTAATGTACAAAGGTCGCATAACAAACTTACTCTGTGCTTGCAGAATAATAATTTTGTGACCATGATCTTTGTTCCTGCACAATTAGAAACAGTTAATGCGACTACTAATAGAAATAATTCCATCAAAAGTAACAAATCACAACAAAATAATCGTGGGACTACATCTACAAAAGTAACACAACTAATACCCCCGACTAGAGTTACCTTCATGTTCTTTAAATTTCAAGAAAGATGATGAATATTTGTGAGATGTATTACAAGTTTTCAAAAATCAACTGAACCAAGCAATTTTTAAAGATGCTCAACTGGAATTCGGTTAGTCGCTGCCATATTGGTACTTCCAAGATCTTAAACCGACTCTTGAGATGGTGGGGTGGAAACCTAACAATGAATTGACACAGTACATATTTATGGGATGAGGAAGAAGTGTGAATAATTTAGAGCGGAAGTGATATGGAGATGAATATTACAAGTTTCCATAGTCAAGACCATGATCTTTGTCCCTGCACAATATAGAAACAGAGAAGTAACAGAAAATCATCATGAGTTACCTTCTCCTTCTTTAAATTTCAAACAATTTCAAGAATTGAAGTAAGTGTTGGTCTCTTGAACCCTAGCAATGAATTGACGCCGTACATATTTAAAGCGAAATTGATTTGAAGATGAATATTACAAGTTTCCATAGTCAAGAACATGATCTTTGTCCCTGCACTATATAGAAACAGAGAAGTAACTGGAAATCATCATGAGTTACCTTCTCCTTCTTTAACTTTCAAGAAATTTCAAGAATTGAAGCTTGAACCCTAGCAATGAATTGACGCAGTGCATATTTAGAGCAAAATTGATTTGAAGATGAATATTACAAGTTTCCATAGTCAAGAACATGATCTTTGTCCCTGCACAATATAGAAACAGAGAAGTAACTGGAAATCATCATGAGTTACCTTCTCCTTCTTTAACTTTCAAGAAATTTCAAGAATTGAAGCTTGAACCTTAGCAATGAATTGACGCAGTGCATATTTAGAGCAAATTGATTTGAAGATGAATATTACAAGTTTCCATAGTCAAGAACATGATTTTGTCATGACCTTGGGCCTAGTTAATGTCCAATAAGTAGTTATAACTACCGGGTGAAAGCTACGGCTCAGATTAGATGTAGATTAATGAAGTTAGAGGGTAGAGATGCAGCCACGTCATCAGAGGCCAACTCAGCACAAGTCACACTTTTAACAACCAATCTAGCAGAGGATAAGCATAACGGAAATTTGGTATTTTCTTCTCCCACTTCTCTTCTTCTTCTCTCAGATCTCTTCTTCTCTTTCTTCCTCATCTTTCTCTTCTAATCCTAAACTCCTTCTGTTCTGCAGATTGTGGACTCATCAATGGCTGTTGTAGTGGCTTAGTTCAATTC
>JAJOOR010035476.1:0-11709 GCA_036250505.1 Solanum acaule | reverse complement strand
AATTTGAAATTAAAATAGTATATATTAAATAATATTTAAAAATATTATATTACATTTTAAAAAGAATTATGAATATTAGATATTTAATTAATAGAATTATATGTAAAATAATATGTTAATTAGAAAGTAATAGAAATAATAATAAAATAATGAAAAAGTGAAATAGAGAGTGTTTGGAGAACTACTATTCAACTCTCTAAATTTGAAGAATAGAGGGTGATTTGGAGGTGGGTTGGAGTGCCCATTCTCTATTTTACTTTCTAAATATAGGGTATGGAGAGTAAAATAGAGGTGGGTTGGAGATGGTCTTAAGGAGCATTTTAGCCCCTAATGTGGGACTTCCAATGCGAATTCGGATTTAATCGGGTTCTAATATGAGTATCGGACACCGAATTGAAAACAAAAAAAAAAATCATCCATGCCTTGCCATAGGGGTGTACAAAACCGAATCGAAAACCGAACCAAACCGCAAATTGAGTCAAACCGAAAAAAACCCGACTAGTGGTTTGGTTTGATTTGATTTGGTATTGAAAAAAAAAAACCCAACTATATTTGGTTTTGTTTGGTTTTAACTTTAAAAAAAAACAACTCGAGACCAAACCAACCCGACATTATATATATAATTTTAAATTTTATTTTATACATAAAAATATTTACTTTGATATAATTTTAAAATATTTCTTACTTTTTCATAATTTTTATCTTTTAATATATTATTTCAAGTTTGAAACTTAGAATTCTGAGTGGTCCAATAAAGATTATTGTCCACGGATGTTGGTAATTATAATAAAGCTTAAATCAAAATCAAATTAATACTAATGCAAAAAGAAAATCAATTCAACACTAAGAATGACAATAATATTTAATATTGGATATTTGTTCTTTAGTTTTACATTGGTTTAGACAATTAAAATACATAATTTAATTTTAATTTCCTTTAATATTTAATCATGTAACTAATACTTATTAAACTTATTTTAGCATGATTTAGTATTTTTAAATTATGATCATTTTCATTATGACTTGTTAATTTGCAATATTTGTTTTACATGATTTCATTATTATTATTTTTGTTAGATATTTTAGTGTCATTAATCATATCATATTTTGTGTTATTTTTTTAAGAAACACCTTAGATAGTTGTATTTTGGTAGGACTAAAGAGATATTTGAAGTACAAGTAAATTATATGTTTGTATGAATACTTTACTGGAAAAACCCGAAACAACCGAATATTCGAAAAAATCTGAAAAAATCTGAGGTTGAAAAACCCTATTTTTAAAAATCCGACACAAATAATTTGGTTTGATATTTGAAAAATCCGAACTAACCCGACCAAATTGCTAGTCTAAGAGTTAGAAGAAGTAAAGCATCTTGTTGCATATGTTGGATAGTTAATTAGTACTTAATAGTTAATTAAGCCCTAATTAAGTTTGATTTACTAAACAAACTTAGGTCTTAGTTAATTCATATTATCCTTATCTTTTCCTAAAAAGGCCCTTTTAGAAGCAAAAGTTTGCAATTAGAGAATTAGACAGAATGCAATATTGCTTTAAGACATGATTTGATTAACTAGGCCGAATAACATAATAATTTTGCTCGTTGTCTTGAATCCTATTGCCTTCTATTTCTGTCAAATCACCCGGCCTCCCTCGGCTATTGGGGATCAAAGATCAGAAGACTTTCCTTTGATTCATTTAAAATTTTGATCCTTTTGGAGCATGCTCAAAAGAAAAAACAAAAGTGTATATTTTTTTTTATTTTTCTACGACTTAATATATCAATTAATTATTCATTAAATTGACCCACTCGATGGACCGACCCAATCATACTTTAACAAACTCTTGTAGCCAAGGGCAGAGCTACAATGTTAAATGAGGGTTCGGATGAACCCACTAGCTTTTACGTAGACTCTATATACGTACTAAAAAATCATGTACAATATATGTAAATAGTGCGTGCGAACCCATAACAAACAAAGGTGAGTGGTGCAGTGGTAAGTGGTAAGCACGCGAGCAACTCTAATTTCTTTGGACGGGGTTTCAAATCCACTATCAACTATTCAAATTTTTTAATTCAATTTTTTCGAATTTTTTTATTTTCGATTAAAAATTGTTCTTTGTGCCTATCTTTTACCTTCCTTTAATTCATTATTTCCTATATAGATTTTTCTAATTTTTTTTTCAAACAATAAAACAGAAAATTGATAATTAAAAATAATAAAAAAGTAGTGTCATACTCCAAAACAACATCTGACTATTAATTTCAAAATAGATAATTGTAAGTAACAAAAATATAGTGTTATACTCTAAAACAACATCTCACTATTGATTTCTTTTGAAGCATTCAATAAAATGTTGAATCCAAAATTTAATTTTTAAAAGTTAGGGTTCTAATTTTTACTACCGACTTCATTGCTTCTGCTTGTTATCAAAGTGCAGACCTCTGCCCTGGTAAGTACTATTTACTCCTCAGTTCCTTCTCAGCTCTCCCTTTTCTCTCTTTTTTTTTTAATTTGTCTTTACATTATATAACAATTTATTCAAAGATCTTATTTCTCATCTTTGATTTTAGGACTGTTCTACGTATTAATAATTTATTATATTAATTAAGTTATTGTTAGCTTCTCGGAACTTCAACTTTCAAGGTAAGAGTGGCTCAATGGTGAAGCAAGTATAACCTTCCCTTTAGGTCCAAAAATATTAATGATGAATTTAATAATTTTAATTTTACTTAAAATAATATTTGAGATTATAGAAAAAATGTTCAAAATTTATACTAAAATATAACACTTATCTACCTTTTACCAAATAATATTTTAGAACTTTGAATAAATAACTCAAATCTTCATATTAATAAATGAAATATTTGAAAGTGTACCAAATGATGCATCATTTCTGTTTTCAAAACATAAAAATTTGTCCAGTGCAATTGTAATGATATGCTTATATGTTTGTGGTTATATATATATATATATATATATATGTTTGTAATTTAATGATTGTTATATTAGACTAATAAGTTGTTCTGTTTTAAAATTTAGAACCCACAAACATCAAATTCTGGTTCCGCTTCTGCTTGTAGCAGGTAAAGTGCATGCATACCCTAGACGTCTCTAATTAACTTGTGTATGTTTTCTTTTACGTCTCTACTTTGGAATACCCGAGACATCTCTAATTAACTTGTTTATATTTTTAATCTTAATAAAGGCTAGCTTTAAACATTGTATACAAAGTTTTATCTTGAGATAAAAATGAATGAATTTCAGTCGCATGTAATTTGAATACATAAAAATGAAATAAACTGAAGGCGCGACGCAAGCCAGATTACCAAGAAACGAAATAACTTTAAACATTGTATACAAAGTTTTATCTTCAGATTTATTTCTTTAGTTTTAGTCAGCACAGTTCATGGTTATGAATACAACAAGAGGTCAAGGAACAATCATGGATCAGGTAAGTATAATTCATCTTCTGCATGAAGCTCATCTTTTGCGCTTATATTGCATCGGTGATTTGTTTTGAGTTACTAAATGTTTTATTTACCAGTTAAAATGGACCCTTCTACTTTATTGATTTGTTTCTAGGTTGAAAAGTTACTTAGTGAGCTCTGCAAAGAACTTAATGAACGCCTTCAGTCTGATTTAGAACAGAATAAAGCGCATTGCACATACTCTTACTCTGCATGCTCACATGACTATTCAGTCTGATGATGAATAATTCTTGTGGTTAGACAGGTGATACATATCTGGCTTCCTATGATGCTCAAACTCACCAAAATTATTGTTGATGTTGGATTCTTCAAAAATACACTATGTGAAATCTAACACCAAAGCGACGACATTTTGAAGAGTCTGATCAACATAAATGGATTTTGTACATCCACTCAACATATATAGAATCTACAAGCAAATCAGTTTTCATACAAGAATACTCATCTTTCATTTCACCTTAGTATTCTCCGCTGTTAAATTTCTAAATTATTGAATGATGACTGGGAGGTGTTCTTGTATGAATTTTGCATTTAAGGTGTAAGATGAAGGGATTATAGAAATTCATGGGGGGATCCCAAATAACAAAAACAAAAACAAAATGATGATTTGACAGTGATACAGAAGGCAACAAGAAATCATAGTGAAAGACCATCTGGTATATATTTGGTCTCCAATTATCTAAAACATACATTAAAGAGTTGATCAATCAAAACAAACTTAGAGGATGCATGGATTTTTCGGCTAGCCGCAGAATAGACTGTCTGTACTTCTGCTGCAGTTGTCAAATTCAAACAAATCTTCTTGGTTCACAGCCACCTTATAATCGTTCCCCCGAAATTCTGTATTAAATATTATTTGCACATTAGAGGCACATACTCAAAAACAGAACGTAGGAGTTTTACTCTACTTACTTTGATAGTGATGAGGTCTATACGGTCGTTTCCTTCATTCTCTTCGACATTTTCCTTAATTTTCACAACTGAAGCCTTCAGAGATTCATTCTTGTAGTAAATCAACTTAATCTGTTTCAATGTTGGAATATCTGCAAAGCTAAGGGGAGTCTCCTCAAGATTGTCACACCGTTTTACAACTAGTGTTTCAAGCAGGGGAAAGGATTCCTCCGAGGCATCCCTTCTTGAGATATCTAAGTTCACTAGTTTCAAGAACTTAAGTTTATGGAACGTGATATCTCTAAGGAACCACTCTAAGGAACGCGGTTCATTTTCTGTTAAATCCAAATCTTCTAATTTGAGATACTCCAGTCTTGGTAGTCCGACAATGAAGGAAATCACGCTTTCTATATCAGTCCCTAATAGTATCAACTTCTTTATATTTGAAGGCAACTGTAACCCAGATACAATTATGGTCCACGGAAAGAAAAGGCGAAGTACTTGAAGCTGCATAAGATTCTCCAATTTGGGACAAAAAGGCTCTCCAGAATCAACAATGCCCCAAAAGCCAATGTGAAGTTGGTGAAGATTAGGACACCTCTTTAATAACACATTCACCCTATCAATTTCCTTAGTTGGAAATCGAACATTCCTTAATATCCTCAAATTTTCCAATTTAGAGGATCCTTCAAACATCCCCTGCTTATCAAACTTTGCATTATAAATCTCAACATGCCTTAATTTTTCCATTTCCCAAAAAGACGTTGGTAACAGTAATATATGTATCCAATCATTCTTCACATTTAAAGTTTCAAGATGGAGGAGATGTGATTCTGGATGAAAATAGAATTCATCTGCCAAAACTGCGAGGTACTTCAGGTGATATAGCGGTTTGAATGTAGCTGACGACAAACGATCCACACTATGAGAACTCAAATCCAAGACCTTAAGAAGTCACAATTGACTAATCTGACAAAAGGGAATTCCATCATTAGATTTTCCTCTATTGGTCGTTATCAGTGACCTCAAGTGTTGGTGGAAATGCTTCTGTGTTTTGGAATGCTCTTCACTACAACTGAAGCTCACCCGACTTCCCTTCCAATCCAAAGGTTGAAACTGGGCCTTCACTGTCAGCATAAACTTTTCCTCTCTACTCTTCACCAAGCAAAAGTGAAACACTACATCATGAACGTGACAATATTTGACCTTACCATTATATTCTCTCTTTGAAACCATTACCACATTACTGCTAATGAGATCCATCAAGTAATCTTCAGCAGATTTAATGTTCTCCACAAGGTCTTCCGCTATCCAGAAACTTATCAATTTAGAAACTGGAATTATTGCATCCTCCGAAAACATCCCCATATAGAGAAGACAAGGCCTTAAACAATCGGGTAAGTTATCAAAACTCAACTGCATAGTCGCTTGACTATATTCTTCCAACTCACGATCAAGATAGTCAAATAAAGCATCTTTCACCTCATTCCACCAAGATTCTTCCATTTTCCTTTTTTTGATTATTCCAGCTACCAAGACAACCACTAGAGGCAGTCCTTTGCATGTTTCTGCAACTGCTTGACTCGTATCTTCAAGTCCAGGCGGGCAATCTTCCTGCTGAAATACTTTTCTCTGCAACAATTGGCAACTCTCTTCTGTTGTGAGGAATGGAAGAGAGTAAGGATCAATATGGTGCATCACATGCTTACCCACTTTCTCAAGTCAAGTTGTTACTACTATTCTCCTTCTATTTCCAACGTCTGGAAAAGAAAGCCTTAAGCCATCCCATGCCATACAATCCCACATATCATCCAAGACAATGAGATATCTCTTTCCCATTAAGTTTTTCCTTAACATGTCGGCAAGAACATCATCCCTATCTCTGTTGTGTTTGGAACCTGTAACTTGACTAAAAATATCTTGTAATAGCTCTTTTCGGTTATATTTTTGGGAAACGATGCACCATGCTTGAACATCAAACCGAGAAACGATGATGCCATTATTATACAACTTTCTAGCACATGTTGTTTTGCCTTGTCCCCCCATCCCAACAATAGGTATGACATCTAGCTCACTTGTACCTCGAGTCAGATACTGAATTAGTCTTTCAACTGCTAACTCAAAACCCACTATCTCCTCATCACTCACTTGATTGCTATGACGAGTTTGCAGATGTTTAGATGGCTCTACCGCATAGCAAGGCTTAAGGGCAATGTCCACCGACCACATCTCAGTCACCTCCACATTAATTTTCTTGATCTCTTTTATGATTGTAGGAAGTGAGCAAAAAATATGCCAAAAGACATCATACTGAGCAAGAATAGAGTCAATGGAAACCTCAGCTTCATATGCCAAATTGATAGGACGTCTCTGAAGATCTTTAAACATTCTAAGTTCATCTTTGAAAATGTATGACAACTCCTTCTCTAAAATGGATGTAAGAGTTGATAGCTCTTTCTCTAAATTACCTAAAAGAGGTTTCATCAGGAAATCTAAACCAAATTTAGATTTCGACATCTCATTCAATTTCCTTAAAAGAGAATCCAGAAAGCTCAATCCACCAAAGGTGGGGAACTGAGATGGAGTAAATTTTAAGGATTTGTAGTAAGTCTCCACTTGTGCCTTCAGATCTTCCGTTTTCTCCAATATTTGTATCGAGCAAAGACTTATTTTGCTAGTGCCATCTTTGTTTATAGAGCTAGGAAGAAGTTTTTGAATTGCATATAGAACATCACTCGCTATAGCTCTAACCTTTTCCATAACCTCATTTAACCAGCTACCGTTTATAACATGATTTGACATATCAGCATCAAGGAAAACCAACAAGAACTCTATTGCCACATCAATATTTTGAACAGAGATATTATTAGGAATGTTCTCGAGCTTTTTGTTTCTGAGATACATCAGCAGACTGTGGAGATGATGTGAAAATCCTTTCGGTAATTTCTTGTCCTTGAAAGTTTTTGATCGAGTAAACTTTGAAGCCTTTAGTTTACCAAGAAAAATCTTCTTCATTTCCATCTCCACAAGCACAATCAACGATAATAGATAAGGAGGTTTATTCAAGATATCATCTTTATCCTTAACTCCCATCGCAGCAACATAAACTAAAACAGCAAGACAATATTGTCCCACATTGTCGGCCATGAACTCAATTCGAGTCTCCAAACATTCCAGCTTCTCATGGTTGACGAAACCATTTATCTCAGTGGCATACAAGTATCTCAAAAATCTCATTTTCTTTTGAACAATTTTCAGTTGCTTTATAATGCAATTTATTTTAAGGCGAGTACTACCCTTTTCCAGGCACATTATCAGTACATCATTTAGATTCTTTTCGAGGCAATCCATATATTTCGACCGATCAAAATCATTCAACTCATAATTGTAACTTAAACTGGTATTACCTTCAAAAAATTCTAACAAATGTGATTCTAGCCTTTTCAGATTAAGGTTAGTTTTACGTTCCTTTGGAATTCTACTAACTGCCCACTGAAGCATGTTCACGGTCCATTTGGCATTCTCTATAAGTTTGTCTAAAGGATCCGGCAAAAGAACATGATGATACTTTACAAAGGTTCTAAAAACTCTTAACACCATTTCAAGTATCTCAATTTTACCAATCTTGACTCTACTCAGATTACCCCCACTCTTGATCCTTCTCAGGTGATCTAACATTTCCTCAATTTCATTTTGAGCCATTTTCTGTTGAAAAATTCCTGCAAGTTCACCAACTCTTGCAATTAGGTTCATTAAGAGCAACATTTTTATTAGTCTTTCAATATCTATTTACCCTTTTTCATATTATCATTCAATTAATAGTTATTATCTTAAAAATACACTTTTTTTCATCAACAAAAAAATGACTTTTTGAGATAATAATTATTAATTAAGTGGACCATCTGAAAAATCAATTCTCTAACTATAGGAAAGAGTAATTCACAAAGAAGATGAGTTATCATTAAAAAGTTGGTAGAGTTTAATAATGGTTCGCAATGAAAGATTTGACTGATAGAACAAGTACAATAGAAAATATTCAAAAAGAGTGGTCTGGTTTGACTTGGCACGGAGTTTAAGAAATTAAAGAAGACTTTTGAATATTGTGATCCTAAATTAAAGTTATGTCAAATGTACAAAATTGCCCTTAATCTTGTGGTCTTAAACATGCCACGTGGAAAGCTAAAAGTAAAATATTACCAAAAAAGGAAAAAGATCATTCTTTTTTAAACTGACTAAAAAGGAAATGAGGTTATTTTTTGTGAAACGGAGGGAGTAATAGTTTACAAATATAAAACAGAAAAAGAAGATAATAAGAAATAAAAGTTTACAAATATAAAAGACAAAAAGAAGATATATCATGTGAAGGGGAAAGCACAAGTGGAAAAGGAGAATTAAAGCTTAAAGAGAATTAGGTCGAGCTTTGACGGATTGGGTCCTAAATAAATTTAAATATTGATTTTATTTTTAATTTTTTTTCTAAAATATTAAAGTTGTCACATCATTAATAGGTACAAAAAAAAATTTATACTTCTAGCAAAAATAATCATGGGAGCTAACTTGGCTAAATTGAGCGACTTTTGGAAGACAAAATAAAGTTGAGTGACTACGATAATCAATTACCAAATTTAAGTGACTTTCAAGCTTCTTACTTAAATAAATTGTATGCAAAAATTTGTCTACATGTTGTATTTTTAGATCGAATTTGTATATTTTTGGTAAAAAAAGACTCTAGCTACCTTTTGAAAATTAAACCAAAAAATGTGGCTAAAGCATGTAAATATCATCTTAATTCTGTATTATAGGGAAAAAAAGGTGAACTTTACTTTTTGTTTTTTTTAAAATAGGCAAATGGAACCCATGAGGCAACTTGTCAAGCAATAATTATATTAGAATATAGAAAAACTCATTTAAATAATTCTGTAAAGATATGGCAATGAGCCAAACTTAACCTCTAAAGAGTAGCTCACAAGAAAAGGATTGTTTAAGTACATATAAGTAATAAATCCCTGGTCCATTTCTCCAATTCATGTGGGACTCTAACTCACTTTAACACTCTCGTTTATGTCTAGACCCTACCAGAGCATGAACCAGGAGTGCAAACGAGAATGGACTTGACTATGACACCTTGTAAAAATTTGACACTAGGCTTAACTCAACCTCAAAAGCTAAAATTTTATATACCAATACGAGTGTATTGTACTAGCTAGTGTCTTGTATAATTTATTTTTCCTTTTTCATTCCTTCTTTCGTTTTACTTGGTGGAACGGAAAAGAATTTGTTAGCTTTATCCTTCATTGAATTTTTCAGGTGTTAGATGAAGGGATTGTAGAAATTAAGTGATGATATTGATAAATTATAAAGGGCATCACAGTTGAAGACCATCTGAAACATACTAAAACAAGCTTGCCAAAATTCTTCTACTGGTCAAGCTAAGACACTTAAATTAGGAAGGCCGGGGGGAGTATATATAGATTCAGAGGATAAATATTTCTTTGAAGTATGAAAATAAATTATTAATCAATGGAACTCACCTCAATCTTTACTTATCGAATCTTGTGTTTTTCCTTAGTAGCTTTGTAATCGATTGATCAATTGTTAACTGATTGGTCGTTGTTCGAATCATATATGGCACAAGGTGTTGTCTAGTACAGAGAGATGGGTGAGGCATCAAAATTCTAGTTGGCAATGGCACAAACAGACTGCAATGTGTATTGTATGAGTTCTCTATTATTGCATTATTAATCTATTAATTAATGGTAAGTGAACAACAATTAGTGCTTTTATTAATAAATGATAGTGCTTCATTCCTATTGATTGCTTTAGTAAAAGCAACATCAACTTTATCCTTGTTTTTGAGAATAATGTCTTATTTCATGATATATTAAAAACTGATTCACTGTGCAGTCATTTTCAATAAACAAAAGGAAATTGATATCAAATGTGTGACGCTAATGATGGAACGCCGACCAATGAGGACATGTCAAAGAACAAGATTGGCAAGCATTTACTTGCAAGCATCTTAGTCGAATCACACATAGGAATAGCCCTGATAGGAGTGACAAGTAAAAAGAAATGGTTACAATATATAACACAAGTTCACTACACTTTTAAGCTCGACGCATAACCCAAAAACATGGCTTTGACAAGATGGTCATTATAATTATTCTACCCACCAACTTAACATATAGAATGGGAAAATGAAGCATCAACTTAAAATGACTTTCCTCAATTTAAATTAATATACTTAGATTTTAAGTTCACAATACTTGCTTTAATTAATACTAGTGTACTTGATCGCGATTCGCGCGGTTATTAAAATAAATTCAACATATATTAATTTCATATATTTTATTGAAGAAAAATAATCTATTTTATCAATTAAACATTTGTTTATAAAGGTATCTTGCTTATAATTCTTTTAGTATCTTATATATGAAGTTCTTTAATTTGACAAAGAATATGTGAGTAACCTTCCAAGCTAAATAAAGAAGTATCAATTTAACTTATAGTATATATGAATTTGAATAAGAAAAAAAATAAACAAAAAATTAAAAATATATTATATAATGACGTAAATTCTTCTTCTAAGTTAAGGTAAGAGTTTTAGAAAATGAAAAGCCTTAAAAATAAAGTTGTTTCAGCTTTCATTTTCTTAAATATCTTAAGTTTAACTTTTAATTGAATAATCTATATAGACATTTCTTGACATATTAAAGTGACATATACAAAATAATAATGAGGAATATAACTACAAAAGGGGAAATTGGATTGAATTGAATGAGGAGCAGAAAAGAAGAGGACACTGATGAGAATGGCTGAATTAATTAAAGTGGTTAAAGTTAGTTAGAGTTGATAGTTAGCATTGACAGCTGTACATGATTAGTTAGTTAACTCTCAGTTAGTTAAATTTCTGTATAAATAGGAGTAGGTCCACACAATTGTAAAAACAGATTTTTCAATACAGAGAAAATATCTCATCACCCCCCCTCAAGTTGGAGGGGAGGAATCCACTGCCAACTTGTCCAGTAATGCAATATGTTTAATCCCTGTTAAGGATTTAGTGAACAGATCGGCCAATTGTTCATGAGTTGACACATGATGAAGATTGATTATTCCACCTTGTAAGCTATTTCTCACAAAATGGCAGTCCACCTCTATGTGTTTAGTACGTTCATGAAAAACGGGATTTCTAGCTATATGAACTGCTGCTTGACTGTCACAATACACAGGAGTGGGATCATTGCAGGGAACATCAAGTTCTGTCAAGATTCTTCTTAGCCAAATCACTTCCCCAACCACCATTCGAATGGACCTGTATTCAGCTTCA
>JAJOOR010035475.1:0-12272 GCA_036250505.1 Solanum acaule | reverse complement strand
CCCCCCCCCCCCCCGCCAGCCCCCACCCCCAAAAAAAATTATGTTTGTTTTTAAAAAATATTTTTCAATTTCAAAAATTATTTTCTACTCTAGTAAAAATAAAAGATATTTCTCAAAAACATTTTTCATTCATAAATCAAACATTAAAAATCTTTTCCGAAAAATATTTTCTACTCACCAACCAAACATGAGAAAATAAGTCAAAAATCTACTTATTTTCCAGAAAAATATTTTCTAGGTTTATTTTCCATGGAAAACATTTTCCTTCATACCAAACACACCCGTAATGTTTTGTACTTTTGTTGTTCTCTAATATTTATATATCAAATTATGATACATTCTTCTACCGCTTTAAGATAGATACGACCTTATCAACATAGAATAATTAGCATAGAAAAAATATTACTTAATGAATATGAAGGTAGAATATCTTTCATTTCAAGACGTTAGTATGTAAAGAGTGGGAAGAATTTATAAAATTACATTCATCCAACTTACCGTTTAAAAATAGAGCAAATTGTATGAAATAATAACTATTAATTCAAATTAAATATTATAATCATAGTTTATTTTATTTGTAATTCGCAGCAAACATCCCATTTTTTTGCCATTTGATTCGGTATACAATTAACCATTTTCGGTATACAATTACCCATTCGGTATACAAATGTATAAAATGTGTTTGTGTTTGTATAAAGCGAGAGAAAAGTGAATATACAAATACATATATATATTTTCGTCCTATACACTTTAATCATACAAATACATATCTTATTATACAAATTACAATGTATAAATGAATTTATACAAAACTGAAGAATTTGTATAAAATTGGTTGTATCTAGTGAATTATACAAATCAAAAGCTCCATAACAAACGTAAAATTTGTTATGGAGCGCAATTATGCAAACTATAGCTATAACATACAAATATGATTTTTATGTTTGCTATATGTGAAAGTTATATAGTCCAAAATTTACATTATAAAATTTTAACTCAAAATACAGTCTGATATAATATACATTCGGTATATAATAATATACAAAATTTCCAAAAAAAATTTTACAAAATATTTAAGGACATGATATACAATATTATACATCCAATATATAATATGATATAAAATTACAAGAGGTATTTATACACTCATATACAATAATAAACAATTGTATATACTATTGTACAAAACCAAAATTTTATCAAACTTATATAATTGACTTCTCTCAAATGACAAGATGAAATCTTTTGAATTCACGGAGAGGTAGATCCCCAATAAGTGAGACATCATAAATCACTACAAAATTTGAGTAGAAAATATTTTAAAAATTATTGGCAATTTCCTCTTAAAATATGCTATAATAATCGCATTTGTAATTTGTAATTTTTCGGAGTTGTGGATAAAATTTTAAAATGATTCTTGCCGTGTTGGATTCATCTCTCTAGGATCTATCATTAGGCTATGAATTTAGAGTTTTTGGAGGCCGGAAAGGGGTTGTGGCCCTATAGCAGCCCTCTAGGGTTTTAAGCTTCTCATTTGGACCAATTCAGGTAACATTCAAAATCTTGACTAATTATGTAAAGTAACATTGTGGGCTGCACTATGATGTACTCCCTCCGTCCCATTTTTTATGTGAGGTAGTTTGACTCGGCACGGAGTTTAAGAAAGAAGGGAAGACTTTTAAAACTTGTCGTCCAAAATGAATGATAGAAATTTGTGTGACTGTAAATTATTTCATTAAGGGTAAAATAGACATTTTATAGTTGAAAAGTTACTTAATATAGAAATGTGTCATTCTTTTTGGGACTGACTAAAAAGGAAAGTAAGTCACATAAATTGGGATAGAGGGAGTAATTATCTCTTTAAGAAATTATATAGTTTTTCTTTGAATTTTTTTTCCAGAGATTTAAAAATATTTTAACTGTAAAATGTGGTTCTTAATAAACTTGATGTATTTTCTATATATAAAAGTTATATTTAAGAAAATTAACAAATCAATGAGGAAAATTAATATATAATTATCAACTTCAATATCCTTTTTGAATGGAAGGAAGTATTTTCAGTAATGTTGACAGTTGTCTTAATTAGTATTTATTCGGTTGGGAGCGCTACCTCCGAATGGGCATTGCAGTGCACGATCCGAATTTAATTGGAGCTCCAATATGGTCTCCAGACACCGAGTGAAAAACCCAATAAAAAAATTAGTATTTATTATTTTCTTTCTATATATACTCTCCAAAAATATTGTTTTTTTAAGAATTATTTTCTTTATTAAAGTTTTGATTTTTGAGCTTTGCATGTTCCACGGAGGGATATGTTGACTCTATCAGGCATTCTAGAATGAGGTTATAAGATAATCCCTCCTGGACTCTAGTTCATATTATGTATTTTTTTTAATTCAAAATAAATAATATTTTATATGATTAAAAATATATCAATTTTATTTTTTAAAATTTTACACTAAAGTCTAGATATGCACCTCAGTTCTCAATTCTCGAGTCTAGAAAGATGGAGTTTATCAAAAAAAATTAAAATTGTTTAGAAAGATGGAACTTTAATTAATATTTAATCAACAATCTTCTTAGTCTTTTTGAGTAAATATTTTTAAAAGGGGTGCCGAAGCTAAAAATAGCAAATACAACATAACGGGAGGGGATATAGATGTGTTGAGTGTGTAAAAAATAATTAGTATTTGTTTTACCAACAATTATTATCTTTTAAATGCGCACCAAATAAATATTCCCTCTATCTCTAATTACTTGTCCACTTTTCCTTTTTTAATTATCCTTAACTACTTGTTCATTTTGACAAATCAAAAAAGAACAATTTTTTTTTATACTTATTATATCCTCAATTAATTAATTTGAAAAAGGTAGAACTTCTAGAAAATTTTATATTTTTAATTCATCCCTTTCATAATTAATAGGAATAAAATGGTAAACTCACTATATCAATTATTATTTTCTTAATGGACGTGTCAATTTAAAAATGAACAAGTAATTAAAAACAAATATAATATATTTTTGTACAATAATTACAAATTACATCAATAATGTAGATTGCTTTAGATAGGTCTGATGCGATAAGCTCTGACAAAAACACACATAACACAACCATTGGCGAAATCAACATAAGTTAAAAAAGAAACATTGACTAGCAACAAACAGTAGCTGCACGAGTCATTTATGTCAATGGACATACAATCAGCCACCATTGACCGCAAATTATAGTGCCGATGAAGACAGCGACTAGACGATCTAGATCGATAGTGACGGCCCAAATACACATTACAAATTGGAGCGGCAAAATGGTTTTTCAGAAAAAGCTTATTTATGTCCATTGTTAAAAAATTTATTCACCTATGTTATTTTATTTAACAAAGGCATAATATGTAAATATATCCTTTTAACTTGACTTTATCTGATATTTGTACCCTTAAATTTTGTGTGTGTACAAATAGACACTTAAATTTGTACAAAATTGAACAAGTAGACACACATGTCATACGTGGCATAATACATGTAGGACGTCACATAAGACACAAAATTGCCATATAGAATGTCACGTAGGGCAGATGTGTCTATTTATTCAATTTTATACAAGTTTAAGTGTCTACTTGTGGACACTCAAAATTGGAGGGTGTAGATGTCAACTGAAGCCAAGTTACATGGCATTAGGGGTGTTCATGGTTCGGTTTGGATCGGTTATTAGTTAAAACCAAAACCAAACCAATTTAAATCGGTTTTTAAATTTCTAAAACCAAACCAAACCAAATAAAAAATATAACCTTCGATTTGGTTATCGTCAGTTTAGTTAGGTTTTTTCGGTTCAAAAGTAATAAGTTTGTTGAGGACATACGCATCTCGATAGACACAAATACTTGTACATGAATAATTCACAAATAAGCTATTACACGAACAAAGTGATTCATCCAATGTACCAAGTTTCAGAAACTAAAAAAACTCATTGTCAATAGCATAAAGTTGGTTCAATATTCTGGAGATCTCAACATCTTATCAATAGACTTTTCAATAAAATTACACCTTAAAATATTGAGAAATTACTTCTAAAAAAAACAATCAATATTTCATAGTCAAAACTAATTAATTACCATCTTCTTTAGCTTGAGCTTTAAATTATTCAATGTTGCATTAGAAAATTTTATAAAGAACAAAGAAAGTGTGATCTTTAAAGTAATGAATATTGAGGGATTTAGACTTAAGGTTTTAGTAGTTGGGCTAAAATTTAGGTGTTGGGCTTCAGAAAATAGTAAAATTAAAGACTTAAGTTAATTAAAATTTATCAAAATACTTATATTTTATTTATAAATAATTATAAAATTTATATATATAACTTCTCAGTTCGATTTGGTTATTTTTGCGGTTTATTTTTAGTAAAATCAAAACCAAACCAAATAATATCAATTTTTCAAAATTTAAAACCAAATCAAACCAAATATCGGTTTTTTAATCGGTTTAGTTCGGATAGCGGTTCGGTTTGATTTTATAACCATAACCATGAACAACCCTACATGGCATACTCTTACGTATTATGCCTTTAACAAATAATGACATAGATGAGCTTTTTGTCAAATGAAAATGATATAGATGAGCTAAACTTTTAACAGATGCCATAGATGAGCCTTTTTTCAAAATTCGATAGCATAGTTACATTTTTTCCATAAAAAAAATAAAATATTGTTACTTATTTATTTGTAAATAATGTATGTTAATTTTTGACAATTAAATATGTAACACCTCGGATTCAAAAAGATGAAAATTTCAATTTTTCCAAAAAATTCTGGTGCCAACAAAGACGGAGCCACCAACGGTCCATAGGTCGGACCACAGATCGTAGGTGGGACCGTGGTTGGTTAGTCCAAATTTTCAAAAATATCAAGGTTTCAGTATTTTCATACGGTTCACCAGGACGGTCCATTGTCCAATGCACGGGCCGTAGGTAGATCTCGTAGGTGAGTCATAAACTTAGTGAAAATTTTGAGGGCCAAAGTTGGGACTTACGGTGGCCATGTACAGACTGTAGGTTGACCAACATACCGTATATGGGTCCCGTCGTTCTAAGGCCCAGAAAGCAAGTTTCTGAATCCATCGACGGTTGACCAGGATGGTCCGTGGTTGGACCTATAGACCGTGGGTCCAGTCGTCGACGGGGTCCGACAGTTATTTCAGAAGGGCTTTTGGGTCTTTTCCTAATTACTCCAACCCAATACTATGTCCTTTTACCATTTACTCAAAGCCCTATATAATAATTTTTAACCCCCAAAACACCCAATTCAATTCATTCTTTTAAATTCCCCAAAGTTGAACAAGTCTTCCTCTCAAATATTTCTCTCTCTAAAAGAAGAAGGAAACTAGGGTTTCAAGATCAAGTCTCCTAATCCCCAATTGATTTCAAGCTTTTGGCATCAAAGTATGATAGTTTTCACATATGGAGCTCTTTCCTCCATAGGGTTTCTAAATTTCTTCAATTTGCAAGTTAGAAATCTCCAATTGAAGTTAGGGTTTTCTTCCATGTCATGGGTTCTTTTCAATGTTGATCTAATTGATTGTTTTATGAACTATTATGCATGAATTGAGATAATTTCATGCTTTGAAGATGAATCCTAATGAACCCATGCTTAACCCATATTTTCTAGACTATGATGATTGAAGGTGGGTTTGAACTATTGAAGACGAATTTATGAATATATGTATGTTCTTACGAAATTGATGAAAATGATATAAGTTGCTTTGAGAGTAACACATAAGTGTTGTTCTTGGTTGATGTGAAAGTATTTCTCACATAATACTCAATACATAAATGTGAAAGGTTTTCTCACATAAATGATTCTTAGAGTTGAAAGGTTTTCTCAACTAAACTATGAATCAAGTGTTAGGAGTTATTCTAATGGTAAGACAAGAGGCGATTACCCATGTCCCCACAATGATAAGACAAGAGGTGATTACCCATTTCCCTTAAAGATAAGATGAATATGATTAATGACTTCCATGGGAATTATGCTTAGTACCGAGTGGACAAGTGACGATTATCCGTGTCCCATAAACTGTGTGCCACCATAGGTTATCTTAGAGAGACATTAGTTAGTGGGTCCACTTAAACTAGAAGTTATGGTTCTTACCTTGGCAAGTAAGGACACCTCTTTTCGGTGTGGGGTAGACACCAAATTCCATGTTATAACTCAACATGGTCTCTATATCGGTTAAGGAAATTTCCCACAATAATAATGATGAACTAAGGTCACTTCTAAAAGTATCTCACATGTGTTCAAAGATGATTTTACTTGCATTGACCATGATCATGATTATACTTCTAATTTCTTATCTTATGTTTTAACTTGGTCTTTGCATGTCATAATAATGTCCTTTAGCATGATTTGATAACCTTTATGCATTGCTATCATACTTGGTACATTATTGTACTAACGCATACTCTTGCCTACGTTCTTCTAAAAATGTAGGGTCCGACGCTCCGATTCCGCATCCCTGTGGTTAGAGATCACTTTGGTAGTCTTGACTAGTGGTGAGTCATCATGTTCCGAGGATATAACCTTTTATTGCTTTCCGTCATTACTTTCCAGATATTGTATGTAATACATGGGTTGTTTACATCCCTACTTTTTTCAAATAAGGCGAAACGTCGCGGTGACTCAAAAAATAAACAATTAAATCAATTTTAATTTTTTTTAAAGAATAAACGAATTTTAAAGGAGTCGCCACCTAATTTTAGGAAAAAACTAGGAAACCAATTAAATGATCTACGAAACCAATAGATTCTAGGTAAGGGGTTCAAGTTATTTCGAAGGGAAGGTGTTAGGCATCCTTCGAAATCCACAATTGTGAGTCCCGACTGAGTTCATTTTTTCAAATTTAGGAGAAGATAAAAACAATATACAAGTATAATAAACATACAATATACACAATTAATAAAATAAAACAATAATATAAAAAATGATCTAAATTAATATACAATAATGAATCAAAAATATTGTTCAAACTTTGTTCGAATAGCTTCAATGGAAAGCAACTCCGGGTACCTGTAAAGACACTTAGTAAAAGTGTTAGTGGTAAATAAATACGAATAAAAATAAATGAAATAAATAATAACTTAAAATAAAAATCCATCTTATATACATGAGAGACATTGGAAATCGACGGCAATTTTTTCATTGACCATTTTTAATGTAAAATATAACAACTTAACAAAATGATAGAAAACAACAAAAGGCTAAATTATAGCTAAATAGCCTGCTGGAAATCCTTAGAAAATGTATGGAGGTTAATTCCAATAAATCAAAGTAATCACATGTGGACAAACTAGAATAGCAATAGATAAAATAAGCAAACCAAATTCAAGTTCTTTGACAAATGGAGAAAATAGAATAAACTAATCACATACAAAATATAAAAAAATACTAACGGGAGATGAAATAAAGTCAAAGATACATAGCAAAATAACGAAGTAGATATAGTAAAACTTTAACCACAAAATGAAGAAAAAATAAAATAAAATAAAAACAACACTCAAAATTGACAATAATCACTGAAAACTAACTCATCACTGCAACATTCCAAAAATTATAAAAAAAATGAAATAAAAACAACCCAAGTACATTAATAATAAATATAGCGAAATAACATAAATTATAGTAAAAATAAAGTCAACAAAATGGACCAAAACTATAAACTCAATGTAAATGATAACAGATGGGCAACTACAGTGTAAAACTAAACATGAGTAATTAGATGTGACAATATTAATTTCAAACCAAGCAACGACTAGCTCTCTTTGCTGCGAATTCCCTGTGTTAAGCATATGGGCTCTGAAGCTCAGTGAGCACAAATTTGATTTTGACCGATTCAATTAAGGTATTAGTGTTTGTTCCATTATAGGCAAATCAAAATAGAGTAGCCATAAAAAGATAATCTACCATCAATCCTAAAGAGCGCAACAAAAGTAGAGATCAATGAACAACATAACAGAGAAAGTACTAACTAAAAAAATATTGAGCACATGTGAACCAAACAAGATAAATAAAAAAATTACCGGAGAAGCATGAATCTGGCCAGATTTGAAGTTGACTAGTGATTGGGGCTTTCAATTTGTCGTGGCTCGTCGAAGCTTGAAGCTGTTGTTATGGGTGTTTGCTGGCTATTCGCTGGTTCGAGCTTCGAGCTCTGCCGGAGCACCTACGAGAAAAACAAACAAAAATCAAAAGAAAAGGGAAGAGGGGAAGGGAAAGGGACTGGCGGCGTTTTGGACTGCTGCGTCACCAAAAAAAAATCGTGAATCCGGTCAGATTTGGTCGTTTCAATTGTCACTGATTTTTTTTGGCTTCCTTGTTGTGGTGCTCCGAGCTGAAAAAAGGGAGAAGGAAGGGAAAATGGGGGACTGTTTCGGTTTGTTTCAGGCGGGTTTGGGTGTTGCTGGAGTGACGTCTGGTAGGTTTTTCGCCGGAAAAGGGGATAAACGAGTGGGGTTTTGGATGACGGTTATGAGAGCATATAAGAGAAGAGAAATACTAGGTTCTTCCCTTTAGAAAAAATTCTTCCTCACCTAAAAATATTTTTCACCACTCTTGACTTAATGAATAAGCTATTGTTTATATAGAAAATCGAAAACTACATATAATACAATATTATTCTCTTAAAATCGTGGGTCAAAACCATTAATAAATAAAATATTTGTGTATATGAAGTTTATTCATATTGAATGAATTTCTAGACTGACAAAATATCAAAATGTATATTAACAAATGTAACAAATAAAATGAATATTCAAAATTATTTTGAACGTAATTAATGACATGTAAAAAATGCAATTTAACAGAAATAATGATTTAATCAAAATGAACAAATATTTGAACGTAGTAAACCGATTAAAACAAAAATAATGTAAATAAAATTAACTAATAAAAAATTCTGAAATTTTGACAAATAAGGATAAATATTGATAAACTTATTTAAAATTATAAAAAATGTATTTTAAACTATTAAATAAATAAAACTTAAAAGTTACGAATTTTGAAAATGTTAGGCCAAAATTGGGTGTCAACATGGGTTACGTTGCAATCACTCTTGATGTAATAGATGACCTTGAGACTATGTAGAATTTCACTTTGTTTTTGTCAAAATCTTTATGATTTAAAATGTCTCTTTTAAACTTTTAATTTCTATTATCTTGTTTATACATGCTAAGTGGCTTGTGTAGGGCCTCTCGGGGTCCTATACGCCATGTCACGTCTAGAGGGTACTTTGGATCGTGACAAACTTGATATTTAGAGCACAAGGTTTAGAAAGGTTCTAGGATGTCTAATACATTTGGACTTAAATGGAGTCCAATTACATTTGGACTAGTCTATTAAATAACAAGACGAGCCCAACCAATATTCTCCAAGCTTAAGGTCCACCAAAATTACTTGGAGACCAAATACCCCAAATTTCTATCTCGCACCTATATAAATGGGTCTTCGAAAGGTCAAAAGGTGGAAATACATAGATAAGCCTTAGTCTTTAGTGGTGATCCGCAAGTATTCTGCATACAAAAATGTCTAAGTGGTGAGCCCCAAGTTTTCATACCTTCACAATTATGATTAATGCTTTGCTTCACATTCGTGGTGAAATTCCAGCAAGTATTTCATCAATTCAAGAATACAACAAAGCTCTTGAATAAGCCAAATCTCTTAAATTGACAGTCATAAGATTACATTTTTTTTATATAAATAATTATAAAATTGTTACCCCAAAAATTATTGAATTTAAATACCATCAGCTACACTTTTTTTTCTTGATTATTATTTTTTAGGAACGAAACTTTAACCGAAGAAACACATTTCTACATTTCGCAAATGGGTTATACTTTAATTTATTTGAAAAATGAGCAAATATGCATTACTTTATAAAGACCTGGAAATAAGATTACATTTTGAGAAACATATATATATTCCCTATAAAATAACAATCATCTACAATATCAATCATTGACTCAAAATCCTAAATTTAGCTCTTGCTATAAAAATAAAAATACTTTGCCATTGGGCATGACAAGTTTGAGCATTAGATCAAATTATGTAGCAATATATAGAAAGGTACCCATCATCATAATGGAGGTGAATTTGACTTTTATTCCCAAAAGTTAATAAAACGTAAATTTAAAATGTAGATGAGTATACTAGACAAATATTAGAAAGAGAGACGTGACTATCAAATACACCGCTTAAGAAATAAAAAAATATTTGACACAAATAAGTGACTTTGTAAATGATTTCATAATCTCAATTCTCATTCGTCTTCGTTAATCTCATCAAGGATCACAATAAGAGCAACTATGAAAGCAAAATCAACGTTTGCACTCACAGTTACACCAAAATTATCTTTGCCAAGAAGAAGACTTTCAGCGGTGCGTTTCTTGTGCATCTGCAATTACAAGAAATGTGAACACATTAAAAGAAATAAGTATTTCTAAGAATGAACTGACGGAGTAATTTTGTTGTCTACAGTCAGTGGAAACGAGTTAATCTCTTTAAAAAATTCTACAATTTCGATATATCACTCTCCTTTTGATGATACATCTCCCTCTCAGATACATCTCTCCCCTCTCTGAGACACTCATTTCCTCTCGGATACATCCCTTGACTCTTGATACATCACTCTCCTATGTATTTGGATGTCCTATCTCCCTCTCGGATATATTCCTCCCCTCTCTGATACATCTTTTCCCTCTCGGATACATCCCTCTCATCTTTGATACATCCCTCTCCTATGTATCCATATGTTCTATCCCCTCTCGGATACATCCCTCCTCTATGTATCTGGATGTCTGCTGATGTATCCAGAAGTCCAGTGATGCATTCGAAATCCATAAATATTAAATGATTCTTGTAATTTGAAAAATAGCGAAATAATGTAATTAGTTTTTAACGTACACTATGAAATTTACGTAAATTATACTTAATATAAACACTTCTAATTTGAAAGAAAGAAAAATGAACATTTTTTTATTTACCTTGGCAACTTCTGTAGAATTAGAAGCATAAATGACACAAGATTTTTCCATCCAACTGCCTTCAATTTTGAAGTCACTAACTTCTTCTTTAGTGTTTGTAGCCAAGAAGACATCTAACTTGGTCTTCAAGAATTGAAGGAGTCCAGACTTCTTAACACTAAAAAGCAATTGTTTAGGGTCTGTACTCTCTCCTCTGAATGCTTGCCATCTGTTATGAGCAGTCAATAGCTGTGCTTTCAAATCAAACAAGACACATGAGCATATATATCAAAGATCACGGGTTGATTTCTCGTATGATCACTCAACTAATAGTTATTATATCAGAAAATCACTTTTCTTCTTGATTTCAATTTTTTTCTTGAACATAAAGAAAGTGACTTTCTGAAAAAATAATTATTAATGAATGACTATTTGAGAAATTGACTCTAAAGTTTGTCGAAGATATTGGTCAAATATGATAACAAAAAATTAATCAATTCATTAACTCTAACTCAATCATAAACAAATTGCATGTAGGTTATAAAATCATATATTTAATTCAACAAGTAACATATGCAAAATATTTTGTAAGCGAAGTCACTTTTGAATAAATGAATCATTGTAACAAGATTGTCTAAATAAAATTCACGTTAAATATATTGATGTAATTGTCTTTAACATTCAAAAACAAAAAATAAGAATAAAAGTATTTCGAAATAAGAAAGTCATAAAAAGATTAAGTTATTTCATATTATTTGCTCGATAAAAAATAAAAGGCTAAAGATGGATACTGTTAGCAAATGCAGAAATAACAAAGCTTATGTTAGTTAGAAGATTCCAAGAGTTAGTTACCAGTTGATGACATGGCAATAGTTAGTTACAGAGTTTGTTAGAGATATTTTGTATTCATTCATAGTAAGAGTAGTATATATAAGCATGTATGTACAGATTTACTGAATCAAGACATTAATACAATTTTCTTCCTTCTTCTTCTCTCAAATGCTCTGTAAATTCTCCAAGGTCTAATCTCCATTCATGGAGTTATCATGGTATCAAAGCCTACGATCGTAGAGGATTAAACAACAAGTAGCTAAGCAAAAGGTGCTCAGATTCACCACTGTTCAAAGGTGAATTGAAAGAAAGCATCAAAAGTAAAGCTCAACAACAATGGCGAATGGAAGTGCATCTGAGGAGACAAGCACTGGAAATGGAAATGGAGCTTCAACTCAAGTTGTATTCCCAGTAATTGATCACAATCATCCGTTATTTCTTC
>JAJOOR010035471.1:0-13739 GCA_036250505.1 Solanum acaule | reverse complement strand
AAGAATCAAGAGTCACCATACCTTAATTATTGAAGACCTATGAAATTGAAGAAGAAATCAGTTGAAAACCCATCTTCTAGCTTGAGCTTCATCAAGGTCTTCAATGGAGTTTTTGAGAGAATCTATTTTGAGAAGGAAGGGTCAATTTGATGAATGGGGTCTAATTTTAGATTTTGGGGTTTTAACCAACTTAAAATACCCTAAAATAGGTAGAATAACCGTTTATAATAATTACCCAAAGTACCCAAACTACCCCTCACTTAGTTGGACCTTTTTAAACAAGTCAAACTTGAGTTTTATTTTCGCAGATTTCGTCGGGAAACAAGTTCGCGACGCGGAGGTGTTCCCACAAGTTTTCTGGAAATTAAATTCGAGACAGTAGAGTCTGCGACATGTCCGCGACATGGACCAAACTTTTGGCCCTTGGTGGAGCTAGTCCGCGACGCGGACATGCTCCCTCCAAGCACAACTTCAAGCTACCTTGGCAGCTTGCTTGGCCAAGGTTAGGGTCCTCCTCGAGGACCCTTAGAGTGGCCCCCGGGGCGTCGTATCTGAACGTTTTGACCCTAAAAATATTTATTAAGACACTAGGGTCACCTCCACTCATTTTAGACTCCAAACAACACATAAAAACATAAATAACATACTAGAACACACCAATACGTAAAAGACTAGTTTCCGAACGTCTTGGTCGTCCCTTGACATTTGACTTCCAAGCTCTTTAAAACTGACTTAAGAGGCTATTCTTCATTATTTTAACAAGTTATAAATGCATAAAAACCATGTGAGGCTCTACATTATCCTACTTTATTTTGAGGGTTGTTACAAGATCATATCAAGAGATAACATCACTTAGTTGACTAGACCAACGGGGTAAATTCTAGGATCTATCATGCATAGTTCACAGGTAAGCTCATCACACAAGGCATCGACATTAAGGTCAAACAAGAGTCAACACTTTCTCTAGTGTGCAACGGTCATCACAAGAGAATCAATTTGATCATTGGCTAGTCAAAACAAGATGCAAAGAGTTCACATATTGTCTATGCAACTTCATTTGGCCTCATTGTAGCTGCACATTCATGTTTGTTCGATTATAAACACTATCCAAGTCATCGGTATTGATCGGAACCGATATTCAAATTTGCGAAGGAACAACCATATTCAATACAGAAGGGGTGTCCGAAATTTTTCGGAAGGGTCAAAATCATTTTGCAATTTAAAACACGGAGCCACAAGCTCAAACCTTCCACGAAAGTAGTATTTAACACAATTATAGCTTACAAACCAAATACCTAAACAAAACACAATTCACGAATAACATACAAAGGTGGACCTCACCCCACCACAAATAAAAGCAATTTGTCCTCAAATGCAATTAACATAATATCCAGAATTTAGAATAAAGAAAGATAGAGAGGGGGGTAGAGAAAAATCATGTCTACACAGTCGCTCTATCTGTCTGGGCACAAGTGCCCGATGTGTCAGCCTGGGCTTGAATAATAGTCCCCGGAGCTACTTCAGAATGTTCAGCGGCAACTGGCTTGCTGAAATTTTCCAAGTCATGATCTGCCATGAAGGAATGTATAGCTGTGCAGAATCCACGAGTCCACGAAGGGACAGTGGGATCTCGGGGGATAGATGCTGGAACTAGGCTTTTTCCCCTCACTTCCCGTCTTGGGAGGAATCGCTTCACTTGTACCTTTCCTGAAATTTTTCGCTCTTATCTATCGGGGTGGCCTATTTCTTCTAGCTACTTTTGGTCTAGACATATTTCCAAAACTTCGGGAATGAGTTAGAAAATATCTCAACAAAATCATAGAAGTTCAGCTGCAGAAAAACTCCACTGAACCAGTTGGCGAAACGCACAACTGCTTAGGCGATTCGTCGAGTGCAGTGCATAGAGGATACAAGGGTGCAGACAAAGGGTGAGCATGAGCTCTTTCGGCGAGACGACGAGTTCGTTCGGTGACATCAGGCTTTTCACCAAAGGTTACAGAATCAACAACATATTTATCATTAAATTAAAGGTGAGATAGGGACATTAGGCAAACCGCTGAGTGGTTCGGCGAGCTCAACCCAGCTCGCCAAACGGCTTAACGTACCTATTTTCAACCCATGTTCTCAAATTCAACCCTGCAACCCCCGAAAGCAAAATCAAAATATGCAATAGGCAAATTAGGCTCAGACCCAGCGATACTTATGCATAACCCACTATTTTTCATCCACTATAGGGAACAATTTTCAGGAATCAACTATTTAACTCAGTACGGTCAATATTATCGAATCAAAGCAAGTAAATTTTTTTTCTAATCATACCAGAGAGAACTAGCACACATAATTGAAGCAATGTCATTGCATTTGAGCACAACTTTTGATAAAAGGAACTTTGGGCTCGAAAACCAACCTTAGATGCCCATTAAGATGCTACTAAGATGCTAGGCGGCAATGCAATCCAGATCCGAGAACAATTCAACAACCAAAATACAATAGAGATGCAACGATATTGCAAGTAAAACTAGGTGTGAGTTTGTAAAGTTTGAAAATGAGTGATAGCGTAGGAAATTGAAGCTTTTAAACATTTGGCTTGAAAAACCGTCCAGTTCTTGACTACTCGGCGGCATTAGTCATGAGCGCCGAACCATTTAGCGTCACGCCAAGCAATCACATTCTTCGCCGATTTTTACAGAATCCCCAAGTTAATTTGGGAATCCAAATTGCGATAAAAATTAGGCTAATCGAGTTGATTGGTGACTCACCAAACGAACATTTCTCTCGCCAATCTATTTCTTTCCAAATGCTTCCCACACTTATCCTGCACAATTAACACACCATTATTTCTAAAACCAACATAAAGCAATAAAAATGTTTTGGGTTGCCTCCCAAACAACGCCTTAGTTAACGTCGTGGCACGACGCAAGTCACCATTCAAGCTTCATTGTTGGGGTTAGCCATATTATGACTCGGCAACCACCTGTTTTTCTGCGAGTGGAGATGAGGTAACTCATGACCTATAAGGATTTCGAACAGCTGGACTACTCTAGAATGAGACCAAATCATTCGTTTCATCGCTTCAATGTTTTCTTTCAATTCATCTAGCTCTCTATCTTGCTCAGTCACCTTGTGGAGAATGGTTGAGAGCATTCCCTCAATGCGTTTAACCTCATTGTCCTTGGGACTTCTTCACTCATGAGGAGGGAAATATTTATCCTTCCTGTTGCACTGAACTTCGATCTTCACCATCCTTTTGGCCAACTTATCCATCTTAGTCATCAGTGCGGCCAACATGAAGTCACTTCTACTTCTTGGTTCATTTTAGCCATGTTGTCGAGCAGTTGGACTGCCCTCGCCTATGGCTGTTTTGCAACACTACCCATAATGATTTGGTCAACCAACCTCTTGTTTCTGGGGCTAAGACCTCTATAGAATCAGTCAAGGAGGATTATGTCGGAAATGTCATGACTTGAGCATTGAGTGATCAGTTCTTTAAACCTTGCCCATGCCTTGTGGACCCTTTCACCCTCCAATTGCTTGAAGGTTAGGATATGATCCTGAATAATCATTACCTCTAATGGAGGAAACTCCATTACCTTGCAAATGTTGATTGATATATTCACCTCCTCTGCTTTTGAAGCACAAATCATCAAAACAAAACTAAAAATAAAGTTAGTAAAATACGACTAAGAGGAACAAAAATCTTACTAAACTAAAAATTCTCAAATAACACCACTCCCCGGCAGCGGTGCCATTTTGATGTTTGCGTAATCAAGACACAACTTCCAATGCAAGTGTCTACAATCGTACAATAGTAAAGTAACCCAACAAAGGGTTGGGGTTGAGTCCCAAGGGAGTGCTTATGAGAATTAACAGAAAAATAAAATTAAGTTCTAATTAGTCATAGCTAAAAACATTATCGAATAAGAACATGTTAAATCTAAGGGGTGACACAAGAATGTCAATTAGCAATGGGGGTTTGTCACAAGTAAACAAAAATTAGTGAAACTATAAATTGTACTAATCTAGGAGAGAGAATTCTTGGGATGTGATAGGAATACGGGATAGACTAAACTACTGGGTACATTCTTTTGATAATAAATACGTTGAATATTTGTGACTAAGCTAGACTATAGTGGGGGTAAGTTCTCTCTCGAGCAACTTACCACGAATCAACTTGGTTTCTTTTGAACACCGAGTTGCCGCAAGAAGAACAACCTCCGCCTTAGCCCACTCAATCTTTCGAGCTTAGTATGTGGGAGAAGGACTAGGGTTTACTCTCTCGAGCTGAACCTCATGTCGACCTAATCCCACTAGCCATCAATTTAGTAGTCTTAGTTTTATGACCTCTCTCTCTCGCAAGTTGAAAACACAAAGGTGAAATTGTAGTTGCAACTACAATTTCATTAAGTTTCACCACAACTACAAAACGAAATCACATTTACACAACAAATAAACCATCAACAAGCAAGACCAAACAAATAATCTAACCCATATTCACAAAATCACACCCCAAGGATTGGGGTTTTAGCTAGACATATAAAAGAGATGGAAATTTATACCAATATGAGTTTGGATTCAAATGGGTATGAAGATTTGAGTCTCAAAAAAGCAAAGAGTGAAGAATCCACAAGACCCAAGTCCAAATTCTTGGAGTTGAAACCCTTTGAATCTTCAAGTTCTTCAAAACCCTCTCCAAACTTAGAACTCGAAATTATATGTTAAAAATTTCTATATTAAAATCTTATATTAATCTACAACTCTCAATGAGTATTTATAGTTTTCAAAAATCTGTGCTGCAGCGGATCATTCGGCGTCATTAGTCGAGATCGCTGATCAACTCGGCGATCCGCCCTTTGGTAGGTTTCATCGCTGTCTTGCTCTATCCTTCAACATCGTTGTCTTTTGGATCATTGGGTGACATTTTACTGCTTTGCGGAACTGCTCGGTGACACGCAGTCTGCTCCTTTTCACTGCCGATTTGATCCTTTCTTTCAGTGCTCAGCACACTGGAACAAAAGGCGAGTATAAGACCTTTTGGCGACTCGCCGAATGGGTTTGACAATTCTCAAATCTTCATTTCTTTGTTCTTTTAGCTGCCTTTGTTCCTTTTTTACTAAGTAGTGTCCATGCGTTCCGTCAAACTCCAAATACCTGAAACTGAACGGTTTTTATCAGATATTGAGATAAAATATGCATTTGAGGATAATAATTTTATCAAAATATAGCCCTAAATGAGTCCAATTTGTGGACTCATCAATGATGCATTTCTTTGTTGGTCTAGAAGTGAATCAGTTTGCTGGTGGCATTTTTATTTCTCAAAAATAAAATGTGCAAGATATTCTGGAGAGATTCCAAATGAAAAATTGTAACTCTGTGAGCACACTAATGGAGAAGGTTCTGAAGCTCGTCAAAGAATGTGAATGTAGAAAAGTGGACAACAAATATACAAGCAAATAGTGGCAAGCTTGATGTACTTTACTGCAACAAGGCTTGATGTTATGCACACAATAAGTCTCATTAGCAGGTTCATGGAGTGTCCAAAAGAAATGCATTTACAAGCTGCCAAGAGAATTTTGCAGTACTTGAATGGTACCAGTGATTTTGAAATTTTTGATAAGAAGAAAGCAGTTGGAGATTTGGTTGGTTACACCGATAGCGACTACGCTAGAAATCTTGAAGACATGATCAGTACATCGGGATATGTTTTCTTGCTGGGGTTTGGATTTGTTTCTTGGTCTTCAAAGAAATAACCTATTGTTACTTTGTCGACTACTGAGGCAGAGTATGCTGCTGCAATGTCATGTGCTTGTCAAGCTATTTGGATGAGGAATATTCTTGAAGAACTTCATTTTAAGCAAGAAGGACCAACACCAATTTATTGTGACAATACGTCAGCTATTAATTTTTTGAAGAATCAAGTTGAACATGGACGAAGTAAGCATGTAGATGTGAAGTATCACTTCTTGCGTGATCTAACTAAGGATGCAAAGATTATCGTTAGTTACTGCAGAAGTGAAGAGCAGGTCGCAGACATGTTCACAAAACCCCTAAAGTTAGCGTCATTCCTAAAACTACGCGCTCAGCTCGGTGTTTGCAAATTAAACTAAAAGATATTTCAGTTTAAGAGAAGGAATGTTGGCAGTTCTGTTTATGGAGTAATGTTTAGTTGTTGCATTTGTTTAGGAGTCAAATAAGTTGTTTCCTAGTCTTTAGGAATTAGAAATAGTGGAGTCTGTTTTTTGCTTCAGATTTTCTAGGGGATTAAACGTGTTGTTTTGTTTATTAGTTTTCATCTATTTAAGACTCTTGTAACAAAGTGTTTTGCTAAGCTTCAATACAGAGAAAACTTCCGCACTTGCAGACTTTTTTTTCTTAATTTACTGATGTTGATTTTTGTCAAACAGTACCAGTGAAGTTGTTACCTGTAAGTCTCAACTCTCTGATTGCAGTGAGGTTGCCATCGGATTCCGGAATCAAGCCAGATAAATAGCAATTCATGAGGTTCAAAATATCAAAGAGAATGGAGATTACCAATTGAATCAGCTACCTTCCCAGAAATACCAGTATTGAAGAAGTCTAACTCTAAAATACTTTCGCTGAAACTCCAATTGAAATCTGTTGTGCCTGTTAATAACGGCTTCGATCCCAATCTCAGCATTTGCAAGTTTGGAAGATGACAAAGCTGAGAATAACTTATGTACCCAAACATGATGGTACCCTCAAGACTTAATTTCCTAAGGGCAGAAGGAAAATTATTAGGTAACTCAAATGGTACGTCCCCATTGTCAAACAACAGTACCTCTAAGTTGGTTCAATTCTGCAACAAACTTCTAAATGTTGTTCGGGAAACTTTGATGTAATTTCAGAATAGATCAAGTGAAATTAACTTAGACAACTTCGATAATCCTGGTGGGATCATTTTCACTCCCATAAATCCAGAATGCGAACGATTGAGATGCGTCAAACTACTGAGTTCACTAATGTTAACTTCACATGATCCTAAATTTGATATAACGACAGTTAACAAAAGCGTAATCTACTCACAAGAAATCAAAAAGGAAAGAACAAGATAATTTGAGTTCAATGCACAAATGGCAAGGGATCTCAAATCAAGCTGCACAACAATCACGAAAGAGAGATCAATGCACAGATGTCAAGGGATCTCAAATCAAGCTGCACAAAGTAACAAGATAATCCGTCGATCAAGGAAACAATATATTTGGCAGATTGCGGATATCAGCCAAGATTAAATGAAAGAGACAGCCCGTTAATTCATTAAGGAAATATTATATTCTGAAGATTACTGATACCAACCAAGATTCAAGGATATCATCAGACAAAGGAAGAAATTGATTTATTCATGCACATATCTGATATGGACATGACTCAGCAAAATCAATTAAGATAAATCAAGGACTCAATCATGGATCCTTGATTCAAACTCCTTTGGGTTTCCGTAAAAGAGCATTCCTCCTCTCCTATAAAAACCCCTCTAGGCCTTAGTTATGAAGTATGAACTTCACTTGAACTTGTACAATTCTACGCTACCATCTTTCATAAAAGCAATGTAATCTTATGAGCATACAATTGAAAAATAAAAGAGAGAAGAAACTGAGTGTAGGTTATACTAGTTGAGGTTGCGTCAAAGTAAAAGTTCTGATTTGCATATCAGACAAGATCTTCATTTAAAATATCCAAGTTCACTTCAAGCTCTTAAGGAAATCCTTGAAACCCAAGGGGACTGGAAGTAGGCACCACATCGGTGTTCCGAAACAGTATAAAACTGCTGGTGTTATTTACTTACTGTTTTTACTATATGTGTTTATCTGTGTTGCTAGCATGCAAGTGAGTCAACTGACTAACATAGGAAGTCGACTGAAGAATTTTTAATTCACCCCCCCTTGACTTTCAATTGGTATCAGAGCAGGTCTCACCATTTAAGTGTTTAACCACACGTGAGCAAAGATACAATGGCACACTATCAGATTCCTAGTGCTCTACTCCAAGATGTTCATTCCTCAGATCGACCACCCTACTTCAATGGACAACACTACTCTCACTGGAAAGACATATTCATAATCTTTGTTTCCTCAAATGATCATCAAACATGGATAGTGATCAACAAGGATCCAAAGCCTATTCCTGGATTGACTAAAGAAGATGGAACTGAGAAGCCATTTGATCCTGAATCATTCGATATCACAAAAGAACAACAAGAGGTAATTCAAATTAATGCTAGAGCTATAAGTTTGTTGTATTGTGTAGTGAGCGGAGCGGAATATGACAAGATATCAACAAGTTAAACTGCGAAAGAAATGTTGGAAAAACTAGAAGTGACCTATGAAGGAACCACCAAGGTGAAGAAAGCTCAGATCAGTTCACTGGTAAACGAGTATGAATTGTTCGAAATGGCCGAAGATGAAAACGTAGAAGCCATTTCTTGAGATTTAGTAAAGTTGTCTGCGAACTCAAATCACTTGGAATGGTGTATTCAAATGGACTCCAAGTTAGAAAACTTGTTAGGAGTCTTCCCAAAGATTGGGAAACTAAAGCTGCCATTCTTGAATATAAAGATTTGCAGAAAATGATGTATGATGAACTTCGAGGAAACTTGATGGCCTATGAACATAATCATATTAACAGGTACAACAAAGATGATAAATAGAAGACTGTGACATTTAAGGCTGAGACATCTGAAATTGGAGAAGAAGTTGATGAATATCAAGACAAAAGAATGGCTCTTATAAATCTAGGAGTGAGACAAATGCTTAGACAAAGAAGGCAGAGACCTCAACAGGACTTTAAGAACAATGATTTCGAAATAAATGATGATCGTTGTTACTACTGCGAAAAACCAGGACACATCAAACAAAATTGCCCACAATGGAGAAGAAGGAACAATCGATGAAACGAAGATCCAAAGTGTCTAAGAGCATGGGATAAATGAGAAACAACCGACGATAATCATAATGAAATGGCCAATCTATGTTTCATGGCACTAGGTGAAACAAGTGAGGTAAGACCTTTTAACTGTCCTAATTGTAATGACTTACAAAATTCTTTGGACATGGTTGTTGATAAATTACAGAAGGTTATTGACGAATAAAATAAAATTGCTCAAGAAAAGAAAGATTGGCAGATTCTTCTCGAAGCAAGTCAGATTGACATCGACTTACTAACAGAATAACTAGAGAAAGTCAAAATGCAGTTGAACAACATCATCAAATCTCCAAGTCATAGTTCTGTCTGATCTAACAGAACTACGCTCTATAGGAGAAACTCTTCTGATCATAGTAACAATAGATCAATTAGATCTAATTCTAACTCTTATTCTCCTAATATTTCTACTAAAATTACTTGTTTCACTTGTGGTGATGTCGGTCACAAATATTTTAATTGTAGAAAATATTCTTCTGGAAAATGGATTTGGAGACCAAAAGTTACTAATCATCAAGGACCCAAAAATACTTGGGTACCTAAAAGAAGCTAATCTTATTGTTTTGCAGTAACAATCCAAGAAAACCTATAGAAAAGGAATGTGGGTACTCGACAGTGGATACTCCAGACATATGTGCGGAAAGAAAGAAAACTTCCAAACTATAAAAGTAATAGATGGAGGATGTGTTAGATTTGGACACAATGCTAAAGAGGAAGTAGCCAGAGTCGGGACTATTACACTCAGTTCATCATGTTATTTAGTCGAAGTGTATTTGGTTGAGGGACTCAAACATAACCTCCTCAGCATTAGTCAACTACGTGATGCTAGATTTCAAGTTACTTCCAACACAGCCATCTGCATCATCAAACATCCTGAGAAAAAGCTAACTCTTATTAGAGATCGAGTTAATAATATATATGTTTTAAATAATGTTGATTTTCCATGTCTTACTTGTCTTACTGCAGTCTCAAGTGATCCTTGGCTATGGCATCGAAAGCTTGGACACGCAAGTATGCATGCTCATGAAAAACTTTCTAGACTCGAACTAGTCATTGGTCTGCCAAAACTAAAGTTTGAAAAGGATCATAATTGTGACGCATGTCAAATGGGTAAGCAGACTCATTCATCCTTTAAAGGAAACGATATTGTAAGTACATCTAAACCCCTTCAGCTCCTCCACATGAATATTTTTGGTCCTACTCGAACTGCCAACATTGGAGGTAAACGTTATGCATTCGTAATTGTTGATGACTTCTCAAGGTTTACATGGGTAATCTTTATCACTCATAAAATGAATCTTTTGCTACCTTTGAAGTTTTTTGTAAATAAGTTTAAAGAGAAGCAGGTTATTTTATTACAACCATCCACAGTGATTATGGTGGCGAATTTGAGAATAAAGCTTTTGAAGAATTCTGTGCTCAAAATGGTTTCACTCAAAACTTCTCTTCACCCAGAGCACCCCAACAAAATGGAGTGATAGAGAGGAATAATTGTTCATTACAAGATACAACAAGAACCATGCTTCTCGATCGAAGTATTCCTCATCATTTTTGGCCAGATGCTGTAAGTACTGCTTGTCACCTTCTTAACAGGTGTCTTATTAGACCTATACTAAAGAAGACTCCTTATGAACTCTGGAGAGGTAAGAAACCAAACATCAGCTACTTTCATCCGTTTGGATGCAAATGCTTCATCCATAATAACGGTAAGAACAATCTTGGTAAATTTGATCCAAGAAGCGACGAAGGTAGTTTTCTAGGATATACACCTGTTAGCTGGGCCTTTCGTGTTTTTAATAAAAGAACTTTGAGTGTTGAAGAATCTGTTCATATGGTATTTGATGACACTAATCTAAGAGTACAAGAAGTTGAAGCTGGCGACGATGAAATCACCTCCTTCAATCCAACTGAAGATACATCAAAAATCAACACTGAAATTAATTCTGAAGAGCCAGCTACTGCAGAGAAGGAGTCGACAACTCCAGTCGACAAAGAAAATATTCCCAGGGAATGGAGACATAATACTAGCTATCCTGAAAACTTCATTCTGGGAAAACCCGACGACAAAATCCAGACGAGATCTTCCCTTCGAAAGAAAGCTTCTGTGGCCCTTGTATCTCAAATGGAACCTAAATGAGTAAATGAAGCTATGGAAGATGAGTCATGGATGAATGCAATGAAAGAAGAACTTCATCAATTCGAAAGAAACCAAGTATGGACTCTTATTGAACGGCCAAAAAATTGTTCTGTAATTGGAACAAAATGGGTTTTTCAAAATAAGCTAAATGAAGATGGAAAAGTCATTTGTAACAAAGCAATATTGGTTTCTCAAGGGTACTCCCAACATGAAGGTACTGATTACGATGAAGCTTTGCTCCCGTATCAAGGTTCTATCTATTCGAATTATACTTTCATATGCATCTTTTAAGCGCTTCAAACTTTTTCAAATGGATGTCAAAAGTGCTTTCTTAAACAGTTTTACCAAAGAAGAAGTGTATGTCAAACAACCCCCTGGCTTTGAAAATCCTTCTTGTCCTGATTTTGTTTATAAACTTTCCAAAACACTCTATGGTCTCAAACAAGCTCCCAAGGCTTGGTATGAGAGGCTAAGCGCCTTTTTACTTCAAAATAATTTTCAAAGGGGGAAAATTTACACAACTGTCTTTATTCAACGGTCTGGCATTTACATTCTCATAGCTCAAATTTATGATGATGATATTCTCTTTGGAAGCTCAAACCCCTCTTTATGCAAGAATTTTGCAAATCTCATGAAAGGAAAATTCGAAATGAGCGTTATGGGCAAACTCAAATTTTTCCTCGGATTACAAATTAAGCAGTCAACTAATGCAACCTTCATTAGTCGAACGAAATATACCAAGGAACTAATCAAGAAGTTCGATCTCGAGAAAGGAAAAGCTTTTGGAACTCCAATGAGGCCCTCCACATGCCTTGAAACAGATGCACCTGGGAAAGACGTGGATGAGAAAATGTATCGAGGAATGATTGGATCTATACTCTATCTCACTACAAGGCGACCAGACATTATGTATAGCGTATGCAAATGTGCAAGAATTCGGATTATCCGCTACTTGATTGGAACTACAGAATTAGGTTTGTGGTACCCTCGTTCATCTCATTTTGATTTAATTGGTTACTCAAATACTGATTTTGCAGGTGATAAAAATGACCAAAAAAGTACAAGTGGAACTTGTCAAATTTTAGGTCATTCATTAATTTCCTGGCATAGCAAAAAACAGACTTCCGTTGCTCTATCAACTATGGAATCTGAATATCTTGCCGTAGGGAGCTGTGGTACTCAATTATTATGGATGATGCATCAATTACTTGATTTTGATTTGTCATATGAAGGTGTTCCCAGTTTATTCGATAATACTAGTGCTGTCAGTCTTTCTAAATATCCTGTGCATCATTCCAGGGCTAAGCATATAGACATTAAGCATCATTTTATTCGGGATCATGTTGAAAATGGTTATTTTTCTTTAGAATTTGTTGATTCTGAAGATCAATTAGCTAACATTTTTACAAAGCCCTTGCTTGAGGAAAGATTCTGTTTCCTTCGAAATTGTCTAGGTAGTAATGTATTTGCTTTGTAATTTGTCTATATTTTCTTTCCGTGTTTAATATAGTATTACCTGTTTTTTGATTATTTTTCATGCTTTATATGTCCCTTTTATTTTCTTTCCTTGTTAAATGTGTTAACTATTACCTGTCCTGTAATTTTTCTTTGTGTCAGTTTAATCTTCTTGCCTTATTTACTGCACTTATTAGTACTGTTTGCCCTTTTCGCTTCCCCGTAATTTCTACCTCTTCCATATTTTCAAGTCTTTTCTTCTAACTTCCTTTCTTCCTCTTATAACTTTTCTTCTTCAACATCTATTTATTTGCTCTTGTTTCTCCCCTCTTCTCATTCTCACCATGCCTAGAACTCGATCAATGACTTCTCTCAAAAACTCCGATCATCTCTCCGCTAATTCTCCAGGTATTGATGTTCTCTCTCTCTTCTGACTCTTTTGATGACTTGATGGTCTCTCCATCTCCGCCCTCTAAGCGCAAGCTCCGGTAGTCAAGAACAAGGGACAAAATAAAGTCCATCCTAGTGCTTCTGGTAAACTCTCTCCTGAGGACATGCAACGTTTCTGGGTTGTCAAACAAAAGAACAGGTATGATAAGTTCAAATCTCCACCTATTGTCCCTTGCAGGATAGTCAATCTCAGTCAGCTAAGGGGCTCTCATTGTTCGGTATGTTCTTTTCTAAAAGCTCAAAAGTTATCTCTATTGTTCATTATTTGTGGTCTTGAACTCTTTGAAAAGGCTGTTAGATTATTCTATGCAAATCTCCGTATCTCTAATGATAGTGGTGAATTGGAAAATTTGGTAATGTGAAGACATATCCTTATCACTTGTAACATCCGACAATTTAAAATGAATATGAAGAAGCTTGAAATTGGAAGTAGTCATTTTTGGAAAAAAAATTCACAATCTGGAAATTCGGCCAAGTGTGGAAATTAATGAGTTTTTGGCCAACTTTGAGCAGTCATAACTCCTAGCTCAGGATGATCCAGGAGTAGTTCCAGTTATGTTTGGAAAGCCCTTGTAACGATCTTTCCAACGCCACCAAGTTTTCTTGATTCCGAGTTCGTATGAGCGAGTTATGCCCTTTGAAAGTTGGGTAGTTGGCAGGGAGTCCGTCTGGAAATTTAAGGGCATTTTGGTCTTTTCACAAATCATTTCTTTTGAGGTTATATTGTTGTGTTAGGCTGATTGTGGATCATTTTTGTTCCATT
>JAJOOR010035470.1:0-15464 GCA_036250505.1 Solanum acaule | reverse complement strand
AAAAGATATAAGGGAACTAAGTATTCCCAAGAGTTTAAAATGTTTTCACATTTGAACAAGAAAGGGAAACACCGATTTCCAAGAGAGCTTTTAAGCTAGGTTTTGAGTAATTATCTCAAACCAAAGAAAGAAGTTTGTTTTAAAAACATATGAGCTAAGTATATTTTGGGAGTAGTATTGAGCACCGATATGGGGATGCGAGTTCATATTAACTCAAGTCTCCATAAACCATGTAGCCATCATGGGTAGTAAAAAATCATACTTTTTAGATTACTTCTTAAGTTGTTTTTTAGCATAGACTAGTGGATCTACTTAGTTAAGGCGTTCTATATGACGACAAAGTATAGGACAGTTCTGGCAGCGTGGGCAAGACGTTGTATCACCACTTAGGCTCATAGTCGTGGTTGTCGGTTAGAGAAACTCTCATAGAAACTATATTACTTTATTGCATGAGTACAATTGATTTTGTTATTGCATTTCTTTAACGAACTAAGTTGCTTTCTACTATTTTAAAAGCTTTCTATATATTGCATATGTTTTATTGCTTTATATTGAGTTAAGTTGTTCATGAGTTGAGTAAAGCCAAGGTAAGTGTTCCTTTCAGATTCTTTTCAAGCCTATGTTATGTTTAGCATTCCAACTTGCATACTCGTACATTCAATGTACTGATGCCAGTTGGACTGCATCTTATTATGATGCAGATTCAGGTAACCAGGATCATCACCCAGCGCCTCGTTGATCCAGTTGAGCACTCAGAGTCAGTTGGTGAGCCTCTTTGCATTCCGGAAGACTTCTTTTATTTTGCTTTCAGTATTTCATTGTTAGGATGATTGGTGGTCTTGTCCCGACATACCTCTTTGTTTTAGAGGTTTCATAGATAGTTAGTAGTTCATTTGTCTTTACATTATCATTTCATATGTTAAGACTTGAGTTGCCATTTTGGCCAAGTTGAATGTTTGACTTTTAAACATTCTTAGTTATTTTATTAAACAATTGAGTAAAGTGCATTTGATCATTGTAATAATACTTAGAGTCTTTTGTTGAATAAGTAAGCCAGGTCAAGGGTTCGGTTGGGGCCAGCAATGGTTCTCGAGTGCCAGCCACGTCCAAGGTGTAGGCTCGGGGCGTGACAAACTTGGTATCAGATCCCAGAGTTCAAGATTCCTAGGGAGTCTATGAAGTTGTGTCTGTAAAGTCCTAGTTATTGGTGTGAAACATGCCACATCTATAATTAGGAGGATGCGACACTTAGGAAATTATCTCACTTCTTTCACACTCATTTCGTGCGTTAGAGTTTGATCTCTAAAAAGTTTCTTTCTAATTTGTGCTTGCGCGTGTTTTCAGATAATCATGCCTCTACAAAGAGCTGTCAGAGGTCGTCCTGCTAGATGTAATGTTGAGAAGCAAGGGGTACCCAATGCACCTGAAGTTCAACCCCAAGCAGAGGTTACCAATGCTGAGTTCAGAGAAGCAATAAGGATGCTAAGTCAAGCTGTGACTAACTAGGTTGGTCAACAAAGAGGAGCTCCACAAGAAAAGGCTGACACTTCGAGGATTCGTGAGTTCTTGAGGATGAACCCTCCAAGTTTCATTGGTTCGAGCACTTTTGAGGATCCAGAGAATTTTATTGAGGAGCTGCAAAAGGTATTTGATGTCATGCGTTGCTGATACTGAGAGGGTGGAACTAGCTGCATACCAAATGAAGGGTGTCGCTAGGATTTGGTTTGATCAATGGAAGAAGAACCGAGCTGAGGTTGCACCACTTGCGAGTTGGGCTTGTTTTGAGGAGTCTTTCTTGGGGTGTTTCTTTCCTCGAGAACTGAAAGAGGCTAAGGTATGAGAGTTCCTTACCCTTAAACAAGAGTCACTAAGTGTTCATGAGTATGGGTTGAAGTTCACCCAACAATCCCATTATGCTCCGGAGATGGTTGCAGATATGAGGAGTAGAATGAGTCTGTATGTCCCGTCTATCAAGCAAGGAGGGCAGGGCAGCGATGCTAATTGGGCACATGGATATATCAAGGTTGATGGTCTATGTGCAACAGGTTGAGGAAGAGAAGCTGAGGCATAGGGAGGAATTCAGAAATAAGAAAGCTAAGACAGGGAATGAGTCCGGGCAGCAGAAAAGTAATGTGAACCGTTCGTCCTTTCAGCAAAAGCAAAAGGGACCTGCTCCATCATATGCTAGTGCACCTACACCCAGAAACAAAGGTGAATATAATAGCCAGAATTCCCAGCACATCAGAGTTAGACCTGCACAATCTCAGGAAAGTGTGGCACAAAGAGGTAACTGAGCTCCTGCATGTGCTAAGTGTGGTAGAACCCATCCAGGTAAGTGTCGTGATGGCCAATCATGTTGTTTCAAGCGTGCACAAGAGGGTCACTTCATGAAAGAGTGCCCTAAGAACATGCAAGGTAGTGGAAATCAGGGCAATAGAGCCCAATCTTCATCAGTTGCTCCATCAGACATGGCTGCACCTAGAAGAGCTACTTCCGGTACTGGCGGAAGAACAAACCGTCTTTATGCGATCACTAGTCATCAAGATCAAGAAAACTCTCCAGATGTTGTCACTGGTATGATCAAAGTCTGTACTGTTGATGTTTATGCTTTGCTAGACCCAAGAGCAAGTTTATCTTTTGTAACACCTCATGTTGCAAATAGTTTTGATGTTCTTCCTGAGAAACACTGTGAACCCTTTTGTGTTTCTACACTTGTTGGGGAGTCTATTATAGCTGAGTGAGTATATCGTGATTGTGTCATTTCCATCAATCACAAAGACACCATGGTTGATTTAATTGAGTTAGACATGGTAGATTTTAACGTCATTTTAGGTATGGACTCGCTTCATGCCTGTTATACCTCCATTGATTGTAGAACTCGAGTTGTTAAGTTCTAAATCCTAAATGAGCCAGTCTTAAAGTGGAAAAGTAGTTCAGCAGTGCCTAAGGGTAGTTTCATTTCGTACCTTAAGGCAAGAAAGTTAGTTTCTAAAGGTTGTGTCTATCACTTAGTCCGAGTTAATGACTCTAGTGTTGAGATACATCCCATTCAGTCAGTTCCTATAGTAAAAGGGTTTCCAAAAGTCTTTCCATATGATCTACCCGGAGTCCCTCCTGAGAGAGATAGACTTTGGTATAGATGTTTTTCCAGATACTCGTCCTATCTCTATTCTGCCATATAGAATGGCACCAACAGAGTTGAAAGAGTTTAAAGAGTAGTTGAAAGATCTCCTTGATAAAGGTTTCATTCGACCAAGTGTCTCACCTTGGGGTGCTCCGGTCTTGTTTGTGAGAAAGAAAGATGGTTCCCTTAGGATGTGTATAGATTACCGTCAGTTGAACAAGGTTACCATCAAGAACAAGTATCCTCTTCCGAGAATTGATGATCTTTTCAATCAGTTTCAGGGTGCTTTTTGTTTTTCTAAGATTGACCTCAAATATGGCTACCATCAGTTGAAAGTAAGGGAGTGTGATATTCCCAAGACAACATTCAGGACCCGTTATGGTTATTTTGAGTTTTTGGTCATGTCGTTCGGTTTAACTAATGCACCTGCAACGTTTATGGACCTTATGAATAAATTATTCAAACCTTATTTAGATATGTTTGTTATCGTCTCCATTGATGACATACTAATCTATTCAAGGAATGAAGAGGATCATGCTAGTCATCTCAGAATAGTTCTCCAGACTTTAAAAGATAGAGAGTTGTATGCCAATTTCTCTAAGTGCGAGTTTTGTCTTGAGTCTGTGGCATTCTTAGGACACATTGTGTCTGGAGAGGGAATTAAAGTTGATACTCAGAAAATAGAGGCAGTGCAGAATTGGCCTAGACCCACATCTCCAACTAACATTAGGAGTTTCTTAGGTCTGACTGGCTATTATAGAAGGTCTGTAGAGGGGTTCTCATCCATTTCATCCCCTTTGACCAAGTTAACTCAGAAAACATTGGAGTTTCAATGGTCTGAAGCTTGTGAGAAAAGCTTTCAGGAATTGAAAAAGAGGTTGACTACTACCCCAGTTTTGACCTTACCAGAAGGTATCGCAAGGTTTTGTTGTGTACTGTGATGCGTCTAGAATTGGTTTGGGTTGTGTGTTAATGCAGAATGACAGTTATAGATTATGCCTCCAGACAGTTGAAAGTTCATGAGAAGAATTACCCAACCCATGACTTAGAGTTGGCTGATGTAGTATTTTCTTTGAAGATATGGCGTCATTATTTGTACAGTGTTCATGTTGATGTATTCACTGATCACAAGAGTCTTGAATATGTGTTCACTCAGAAAGAGCTTAATCTCAGACAAATGAGGTGGTTAAAATTACTCAAGGATTATGACATGAGTATTCTTTATCACCCAGGTAAGGCTAATGTTATTGCTGATGCTTTAAGAAGGTTGTCTATGGGTAGTACCGCCCATGTTGAGGAAGAAAAGAGAGAGTTAGCAAAAGATGTGCATAGACTTGCACGTCTGGTAGTCCGACTAATGGATTCCACAGAGAGAGGATTAGTGGTGATGAATTGGGTTGAATCATTATTAGTGTCAGAAGTAAAAGAGAAGCAAGACCAAGACCCTATTTTGCTTGAATTGAAGGCAAATGTTCATAAGCAGAAAGTTATGGCTTTTGAACAAGGAAGAGATAGTGTATTTAGGTATCAATGCAGATTGTGTGTACCAAGGGTGGATGAACTCCAAGAGAGGATCATGGACGAAGCTCATAGCTCTAGATATTCCATTCATCCGGGTTCCACAAAGATGTATTGCGATTTAAGAGAGGTTTATTAGTGGAGTAGCATGAAGAAGGGCATTGCAGAGTTTGTTCCTAAGTGTCCGAATTGCCAACAAGTTAAAGTAGAGCACCAAAGGCCCAGTGGTTTGGCTCAGAATATAGAACTTCCGGAATGGAAGTGGGAGATGATTAATATGGATATCATCACATGTTTACCAAGGTTTCGCAGATAACATGATTTGATTTGGGTGATAAGTGACAGAATGACAAAATCAGCCCACTTTTTGCTGGTAAAGACTACCCATTCAACAGAGGATTATGCCAGGTTATATATTCAACAGGTAATAAGACTTCATGGGGTCCATGTTTCGATTATATCAGATAGAGGTGCACAATTTACTGCACAGTTTTGGAAGTCATTCCAAAAAGGCTTGGGTTAAAAGGTGAACTTGAGTACTGTATTTCACCCTTAGACAGATGGGCAAGCAGAGTGAACCATTCAGATCTTAGAAGATATGCTGAGATCTTGCGTGATTGATTTCAAAGATAATTGGGATGATCACCTGCCTCTCATCGAGTTCGCTTACAAAAATAGTTATCACTCTAGCATCCAAATGGCTCATTATGTAGTTCTTTATGAGAGAAGATGTAGATCTCCTATTGGATGGTTTGAAGTTGGTGAAGCTGGGTTGATAGGACTAGATTTAGTTCATCAAGCTATGGAAAAGGTGAAAGTGATTCAAGAAAGGTTGAAAACGGCACATAGTCGTTAGAAATCCTACACTGATGTTAGGAGAGGGGAGTTAGACTTTGAAGTAGATGACTGGGTGTATTTAAAAGTTTCACCCATGAAAGGTGTTATGAGATTTGGTAAGAAGGGGAAGCTTAGTCCCCGATATATTGGCCCTTACGGAATATAAAAAAGGGTAGGTAATGTAGCTTATGAGTTGGAGCTACCACAAGAGTTAGCCGCGTTCATCTGGTATTCCACATCTCCATGTTGAAGATGTACATGGGCGATCCTTCATTGATCATACCAACTGAATATATTGGGATCAAAGATAGCTTATCTTATGAAGAGATTCCGGTCCAGATTCTAAATCGCCAAGTTCGCAAGTTGAGAACAAAAGAGGTAGCATCAGTCAAAGTTCTTTTCTTGGTAATTATTTATAAGTTGGCATGTTGTTTTTGCATTTTCTTGTTGGGTGTTTAAACTAAATGATTGATGTTGCACCCTTAGACTAGTAAGAGTAGTCTCATTCAAGGATGAATGTTCCCAAGGGGTAAATATTGTAACATCTAGCTAATTCAAAGAAATAGGAAGAAGTTAAAGATTGGAAATAGTCATTTTTGGAAAGTACATAAAAATCTGGAAAAAATTGTGAAGTATGTTAAGTTGAGTTTTTGGTCAAATTCAAATGACCATAACTCCTAGCTCAGGATGAGTTAGGTGTACTTCCAGATAACTTAAGAAAGATCTTGGAATAATATTTTCAACGCCGCCAAGTTTGCGCGATTCCGAGTTAGTATGAGTGAGATATGCCCTTTGGAAGTTGGGTTATTTGGATAAGGAAAGTCCAATCTGGATTTTGGAATGGTAGTTTGGTCTTTTCCTTACCCTATTATTTTATTTCATTTTTGGTTATATTTATAAGGGTCTAAACTGAAATTGGTCAGTTTACGCTTTTGAAATTAGAGTTAGGGTTTTTGGAGAAAGAACGCAAGAGGAAAAGAAAGGAGAAAAAAGCAAAGATCGTCGTTTGTAAGGATTTCGCTTGTGGATTTCGTCATGGGGTGATCCCTACGAGGTATGTGAGATCACATTGCATTTGGTTAGTTCACCCACGTGCGAATCATGATTCAATTCAGCAAAGTTTATTAGATTTGAAAGTAAATCCTTTGAGTTCTTGATGAAATTCGTTTGAATTCTTGTGGGTTGTGTTGTTGAAGTTTTCTTGAGTTTGATTCATGATTTTTAGGTGTGAATTCGAGTAGAATCTGATGCATTTTGAGGGTGTAGTCGATTCAAAACGTTTGGGGAAAAACCATTGGAGTTTAGAGTTGAAAAATGACCAAGAAAGTTTGTCGAAAATTTGGGAATGGGGGTGAGCTCCGCGCCTCAAAGTTTTCTAAACGTTTGGGGAAAGAACCATTGGAGTTTAGATGGTTTAGAGTTGAAAAACGACCAGGGAAGTTCATCAAAAATCTGGAAATGGGGGTGGGGCGCCGCGCCCCAAAGTTTTCTCTGAAGTTCAAACCCTGGGGCGCCGCGCCTACCAGCGCGCCCCAACTTCAGTTCTAAAGTTTTGGGTCTGGCGCCCCACGCCTCTCAGAGCGTCAGGGACGCCAATTCTTCCCATTTCTTTCCCAACTTTCTGTACTAGATCCTTAGCAATGTACTTATGTTTTCTAGTTGATTCCAACACTCTTACGTACATCTAAACATCATGAAATCATTCATAAACATGATATCATGAACCTTGAATCCTTAATTCAATTCAAGGAAAGTTAAGAGTCAAGTCTAGAAGTTAAGAAGCAAGTCAAGAGAAGCTTATAAAGTTTTCAAAAGTCTTTCACAAATGTTTTAACTTTATTTTATGACTTAAGTTTCGAGTTAAGCAAAGAGTAAAGAGTTGAGTTCATTTCTCAAAAAGATATAAGGGAACTAAGTATTCCCAAGAGTTTAAAATGTTTTCACATTTGAACAAGAAAGGGAAACACCGATTTCCAAGAGAGCTTTTAAGCTAAGTTTTGAATAATTATCTCAAACCAAAGAAAGAAGTTTGTTTTAAAAACATATGAGCTAAGTATATTTTGGGAGTAGTATTGAGCACCTATATAGGGATGCGAGTTCATATTAACTCAAGTCTAAACCATGTAGCCATCATGGGTAGTAAATGATCATACTTTTTAGATCACTCCTTAAGTTGCTTTTTAGCATAAACTAGTGGATCCACTTCGTTAAGGCATTCTATATGACGGCAAAGTATAGGATAGTTCTGGCAGCGTGGGCAAGATGTTGTATCACCACTTAGGCTTATAGTGGTGGTTGTCGGTTAGAGAAACTCCTATAGAAACTATATTACTTTATTACATGAGTACAATTGAGTTTGTTATTGCATTTCTTTAACGAACTAAGTTTCTTTCTACTGTTTTAAAAGTTTTCTATATATTGCATGTGTTTTATTGTTTTATATTAAGTTAAGTTGTTCATGAGTTGAGTAAAGTCAAGGTAAGTGTTCCTTTCAAATTCTTTTCATGCCTATGTTATGTTTAGCATTCCAACTCGCATACTCGTACATTCAATGTACTGATGCCAATTGGCCTGCATCTTATTATGATGCAGATTCAGGTAACCAGGATCATCACCCAGTGCCTCATTGATCCAGTTGAGCACTCAGAGTCAGTTGGTGAGCCTTTTTGCATTTCAGAGGACTCCTTGTATTTTTCTTTCAGTATTTCATTGTTAGGATGATTGGGGGTCTTGTCCCAACATACCTCTTTGTTTTAGAGGCTTTATAGACAATTAGTAGTTCAGTTGTCTTTACATTATCATTTCATATTTTAAGACTTAAGTTACCATTTGGCCAAGTTGAATGTTTGACTTTTAAACATTCGTAGTTATTTTATTAAAAAGTTGAGTAAAGTGCATTTGATCATTGTAATAATGCTTAGAGTCTTCCGCTGAGTAACTAAGTCAGGCCAAGGGTTTTCTTGGGGCCAACAATGTTTCTCGAGTGTCAGCCACGTCCATGGTATAGGCTCGGGGAGTTACACATATGATACAAAGAAGTACTTGAACCTCCCATTTTCATCGAGCGACAACGTCGTCTTGCTTCCTGGATTTGCAACTTCAAGCATATAATAGTACGCATTAAGAACTGCTTACCCGTGCTCATGTGTTCTCCTAACTGTAGACTTAACATGCTTCATGTCCTTATAAATCTTCCAATAACTTACCTTACAACCCAATTCTGTTCAGAGTTGATTTGACATGTCTCTTGTGGATGGACCTTTACCTTTGGGAAACCTATTTTCAAAGTACTGACCTATGAATTTTGTCGTGGCATGCGGATTATGGCTTGTAAGATTCTATGAACCACATGTATGGTACTTTTCATAGATTCTAATGAAAAACCTGTCGCTACTTGTAAATTTCATAGCCCTCAGCCACCAATTGCACTCCGGATATGAACATTTAAAAGAAAACACATTACGAGAATTGATCACCTTTTTCCGTCTAAAATCTTTTTTCAAGCAAGCAATTTTTAATGAATTTGCTAGTTCTTCCTTGTTCTTGAATGTCATTCCCTTATAAAAACCGGTTTCATCATCTCGAACATTATTCACACGTAATGATTGAGAAGAAGCTGGATTGTTGCTGCCAATAATAGGTGTAAGAGGATTATTGCTCTCAAAGTACGACACTTCATCTTTTTCAATTTCATCATCGTATTTATTCATGTCCACAACATCAAATTCATCATTTAACATATGTTATTGGCCTTATTCTAGCTTATGATCCTCCTCGGTAGGATTTTCATCCACGTAGACTCTTAATATGGGCCTCACTGCTTCTTCCAAATAAACAAGCAAACTAGACTGATCAGTTATTTTAAAAGGTAAGACCTTCTCATTATGAAAAAAACTGGGAATGTAACTCATGACAACATCTTTCGGTTGACAATTGAATCCACATTTTTGGATGACTAAATTTACAAAATCATCATACAAAATATTTCTTTCTATAGTCATCCCTACCGACCCTCCCATTTATTACCATCCTTCCAATGCCAAATGTATCAATTTTTCTTCTCGACCCATTCACCACGACAATCAATTCCTACTAATAATTCCTCCATTCATTGTACCTAAAGAAATTAATTAAAAAATTAATTAGTACTAATGAAGAAATGTGTAAGTCATATGTTGCAACATATGACTATTCTGTTGCGACATGTAAATCATATGTTGCTACATATAACTAGTCTCTTGTGAAAAATAAATCACATGTTGCAACATGTGTAAGTTATATGTTGCAACATATGACTATTCTGTTGCGAAATGTAAGTCATATGTTGCTACATATAACTATTCTATTGTGACACATAAATCACATGTTATACCAAAATGTGTAAGTCATATGTTGTAGCGTATGACTATGTTGCGACATGTAAATCATATGTTGCTACATATAATTGTTCTATTGTGGCAAATAAATCACATGTTGCAACATGTGTAAGTTGTATGTTGCAACATATGACTATTCTATTGCGAAATGTAAGTCATATGTTGCTACATATAACTATTCTGTTGCGACACATAAATTACTTGTTGTAACAAAATGTGTAAGTTATATGTTGCAACATATGATTATTTTGTTGCAACATGTAAGTTATATATTGCTACATGTAAGTCATATGTTGCTACATATAACTGTTCTGTTGTGATAAATAATCACACGTTGCAACATGTGTAAGTTATATGTTGCAACATATGGCTATTATATTGCGACATGTAAGTAATATGTTGCTACATATAACTATTCTGTTGCGACACATAAATCACATGTTGTAACAAAATGTGTAAGTTATATGTTGCAACATATGACTATTTTGTTGCGACATGTAAGTCATATGTTGCTACATATAACTATTATGTTGTGACAAATAAATCACATGTTGAAACATATGGCTATTCTGTTGCAGCATGTAAGTTATATATTGCAACTTGTATAAGTTATATTTTGCAACATATGTCTATTCTGTTACGATTGAAATAACCTTTCTGTTACGATATAAGACTGTAATCTATTCCAATAGTCAATTGTTGCAACATATATAGCCATCTGTTGGAAATGCGAATGCAAATTATTGAAAAAATTGTAGCTTATACCCAAATGATGATGAATGATTCAAAGAACTATTAAATCTTACTTACCAAACAATGGTGTGTGAACACAATCACTTATGAAGTAATTTCAATTGATACATAACGAAATCTGGTTCACTGATTAGATTAGCTAAATCTGATTCAAGACTAAGAAAAAAAGAAGAAGAAGCACAAGGATTAATAGCCAAGGCCAACGATGTACGAACAACAATAAGAAGAAGATGAAGAGAACGGGAAGAAAGACATGCAAGCAATCAAGAATGAAGCAGAAGAAGAAGAAGAGGAATACGACGGGAGGTGGGGGGGAAAAGAGGTTTTATTTCCCCCTTTGGTTCCGCTCACTTGCTTGCTTCCCTCCATTTTTGGTTCCCACCAAAATTGAGTATTGAATTAGACTTAAAGTTTTTGCAGTTCCTATTTGATTGAGTAAGTCTTCCGCTAAATAGTCAACCTGACCAAGGATTCAGTTGGGGACTAGCGATGGTTCTCGAGTGCCGGCCATGTCCAGGGTGTAGGCTCGAGGCATGACAATCGATTACAACAAAATTATTAAGGTTGTGTCTGATACACACACACACACACACACACACACACACACACACATATATATATATATATATATACACACAAAAATATTTTACCTTGAAAAAGTTATTGCTAGATCAATTTCAAAGTTACCATGATCCAATGTGGATGATATGATAAGGAGATAATATTTTATGATGCTTTTGAATATACTAGTTGATAATAATATATGAGTTTGGTTATAGCGATTAAGATAAAGTAAGAACGTAACTATTATACCTTTTAAATGAAAATGATTACCCATGAGTGACATAAGTCATTCTTCTTATCATTGAAAATGTTTTTCTGAAAAATGAAAATTGATTTTTAAAGGAAAATATTGCGCTCCATATTAAATTCATAAACGGAAAAGAAAAAAAAGAAGTCAAAAGTATACCCTTGTCTTGACTCAAGAAAGAAAATATTAAATAGATCAAATAAAAATTATATGTACGGTCAACGCTAAACATATCAATTAGTCATTAGAGGTACTATTTAAGCAGAGCTAAGGGATTCTCTACAATTTTTTCCTTTTACATAAAAAAATATTTTCTTGTATATCCTCTTTGTTAAGTTCGAAGCTGAAAATTCTCAAACTATCGGACAAATAGATAATTCAATGGTTGCTCCCAATTATGGTATGATCGAAGAAGTTTTGGTGATGTTGATTGATGATGACAAAAAGTTTATCACTACGATGACTGATTTGCTAAAGTCTCACAACTATAAAGGTGATATCTTAAAATATATATATAGCAAACTTATTGTAATAACCGGGTTCTGTGATTATAGAAATGCCAACGGGGGGAAATTCAGGGCCGGAAAAACTTTTTTGTAGTATTTGTATTTTCTCAACCTTGTCCAGATTTGGACGAAATCGAAGTCCTTCAGGTGTGGGGAAATCTGGTAACAATCGGGTGAGTTGTTCTTGATTTTGATTGCATGAATAGTTAGATAACTTGTTAAGGAAATCGTACGACTTTACGGAATTGAATTTGGGTTAGTAGAACTCCCGAAATCGATCTTAGCGTGAGGGGTATTTTCTGATTGTCGTGGGTTAGAGATGTGTAGTGAAATGGGATTTTGGAATTTCTTCGGTTGACTCTCTGGTTCCGTTTGTGCCGCTTTGGCGGGGCCGCTACAACAGGTTATGGGGCACTGTGGCGGGTACGACGGGACCTAAAATTGTAGAAAGGATGGATAACTCATTGGTTCGAAAATGCCGCTCTTGCGGGACTTTATGTCGCTCTTGCGTCGCTGCTACAGCGGAATGAGGGCCGTTGTGGCGGGCCAGACGCAACTTAATGTCGTTAATAAACCCCTAAACGATCTTATTTGGCACTTTTTGACTTTTAGAGCTAAGGAACTACCCCCAAGCGATTTCTACTTGTTTTTTACCTTTCTTGAGGCTAAAGGTATGTTTTTCACTCCTGAATCCGTTTCTCGATCCGTAGAATGTAATAGAATGGGTGAATATTGATGGGGGAAGGTTTTGTTATAGATTCTATGGTGAAAACAACCCTAGTTTGGGTAATTGGGATCATGGATTTGATCTAGGGTTCATATAATTGTTAGTAATTCGGGTAATTAGCGATTGTTTGTTGATTCCCGTGTTATTGTGATTGTTTGTAGACCAATAACAAGCGAAACGAATTTGGAAAGGGAAGGATCAAGTTTCTTAGGGTTTTAAGCTTGTTTCGAGGTAGGTGATGGTTGTGATTCTATGATTGTGTGATGTATGCTTGTTCTTGCTCTATTATGATACTTGTATATGTATGAATGTTGTAATGTTTATCACACTTGTTGTAAATGAGATAGATAAATATCATTGCCAAGAAATCATGACTTAAATGTATGATCTTGATGATGTACTTGTGTTTGTGATTGTGGTGTGTGAATTGGATCGGGTTGCCACGTTTCGACATAACTAACTTGGATCAGATTGCCACGTTTCAACATAATTATGGGATCGGTTGCCATGTTCTGGCATAAAAATGGAATTGATTGCCACGTTTCGACATACTAACTGTTTGAGTTTGGATTCCGCGAGAGGACCAATGATGTGCTATAAAATGTGAAGTTGTTGGTTGTTCATAAATGTTGATGATGTTGTATATGTTGGTATGTACGCATGTGATTATAATGTTGTTTGACTTTTTTATGTTGCACTAGTGGGATAGCTGCGTGATCCTACCAGTACACTGTGGTTGTGAACTGATTCTGCACTTGCTCTTATTTTTGTTGAGTACAGGGCATCTTCACGCGACTACTGACAGACCTCGCTTAGAAGATCAGTGATCGTCGTTTCGAATTCAAGGGTGAGGCAATTCTTCCAGGCTGCCATGAGATTCTCTTTCATTTATGTCCATTATTTCTAGACTTAGATATTTGTTCTAGTTAGTTGATTAGTTCATTAGTTGGGGATTTATCCCTTCTTGTTTAGACTTGGATCATTTGTTTAGATGTTTTGGTACATTGACTTTCAGGTTCTAGGTATTAAATTTCCGCATTTGTTAGTTAATTAACTTGCTTTTGTAACTTAATTGCCTTAGTATTGTTTTAGTTGCTTAGTTTGAGTGTAGTAGTGGTTCTCCCACCGGATGGTTAGTGTGGGTGTCAATCACAACGGTCTGGATCGTGACACTTATAACCTTTGGTGTTTGATATAGCTAAATTTGACATGATAGTTGTTATCTCATTTGTTATTTTAACTTTGATTTTTTTAGATTTCATTTATGTATCCTGTAAATCTTGAATTTCTCTTTTCGTTGTTGTTATAACACGATTTATACGCTTATATATATTATCTTTGTAGCCAATAAATGTATTTTGTGCAGTTATAAAAATCAATTGGATTCTCTATTTTTTATTCATATATAGTATAAGCATATCACACTCTTAGTTTGCTTTACCCCTCTTGATAATTTCATGAGATTTCTCTGGAGGGAGACAATTTTATGTTAATTTTAACTATTTTAAAAAACTTACACTTGTGTTTTACATTTGATCTTTTTGTAAAATGGGGGTGGAATCTTTTGTTCATCAATTGGTCTCGGATGACATTAGTAGGAGGAGAAAATTAAGTAATTTCCACAAAATTAATTTTTGAAGGGGTAGATTTATTATTTTTATCAATTTATAGATCATTTTGAAAATAATAAGTTCGCTAGGGTGGCGGCGGCACAAGATTAGGTTAAGGGAGGGGAGAGCAAAACCAAAAGAAGGGCTAGATAAGATTGTTCTGGCTATCATTATTATTGACCTTGAGATAATTATTATTTTTATCGGATGTAGACAAAAAAAAATAAAGAGTTTTGATTTTAATAAAATAAAAATATTTCCCTTCCTATATTTTGTTTAATTGAAAATTGCTTTCTTCGAGGAGTTTTTTTTTCTTTTGTAATTCTTCAAAAAGAAATTGTATCTTTTCATTTTTATACTAATATCTTTTAATATACACATCTTCGAATTTAAAAAAAAAACATTATTAATTTTCTTCTTAATTTTAAAGGGAAAAAATTGAATCTAGTTTAATGGCTACTTGTTGTTGTAAAACTAAAGTAAAACAACACAAGAAATATAAAAGATGATAGTAATAGAAATAGGAAAACAAGAGATGAGAGCTTTTCTTATTCTTCATAGTATTCAAGTGTTCACCAAATCTTCAAGTGTATACAATATGAACCTTTATGCCTCTATTTATAGTGTAAAATAGAGGCATACAAAAGGTTAGTCATAAACATGACATTAACATGAATATAATGGAGGAGGTTATGGAAGTGAAAAGTTACAAGAATAATGGTGTTATAAAGTTGGAGGTTATGGAGGTTATGGTTATCTTCATCATGGAGGAAAGTAATGGAGATAATGGGTGAGAGTAATTTCTTGGTGTAATGGACATCCACACTATAATATTTTACAACACTCCCCCTTGAATGTCCATAGATAATATGCATCGTTAAAACCTTACTAGGAAAAAACTCTGTGGGAAAAAATCCTAGTGAAGGAAAAAGAATACACATATCTTTTAGGCATAATACATAAATTGGACCCTAAACTTGGCTTCAAATTTTAAGTATGACCTCTAACTTTCATAGTGCACAAGTAGGCACTTTAACTATCCAATTCTTAAACAAAAAAACACGCGAATCCAACAGCCAAATTGTGTGATATACAAACGCTCCTACGTGGCTTATTGAGCCACTCAGTGGCTGCCACGTAATTAAAAAATTACACGTATTTTATAATTAAAAAAAAGAAGAAATTAAAATACAAAAGGGTAG
>JAJOOR010035468.1:0-13433 GCA_036250505.1 Solanum acaule | reverse complement strand
AGTTTTTAAAAATAAAATTTCCATAAAAGCGACGGACAGTGTCCTTTTATCCATCGCTTTTCTGGGATTTTCAAAAAATAAATTTCCAGAAAAACGACGGACTGCATCGCCCTTTAGAAATTAAAAAAATGAAAATTAAAATAAACAGACGCAATCCGTCGCTTTTTTAAAAAAAAAGTAAAAAAGTGACTCAGTCCGTCTCTAAAAGCAACTCAGTCCGTCGCTTTTCTAGGATTTTCAAAAAATAAATTTCCAGAAAAGCGACGGACTGCGTCGATCTCTATAAATTAAAAAAATTGAAAATTAAAATAAAGCGACGCAGTCCATCACTTTTTTAAAAAAAATTCAAAAAATAAAATAGTAAAGAAGCGACGCAGTCCGTCGCTTTTTTAGGGACACAGTCCTTCACTTTTTTAGTGACGCAGTCCGTCGCTTTTGGCCGTCTTTTTTTGACAATTTAGTAGTGAGTCTAGGAGTTCGTCTCATGAGTGTATCAGATAGTGGTGTGACAATTCCGAATGGATCTGAATCTTCATTAGTGGCGGAGGTTAAGGAAAAACAAGACATTGATCCGATATTGCTCGAACTCAAGGGTGCAGTCCATCAACAAAGAGTAAAGGTATTCTCCCAAGGGGCAGATGGTGTGCTTCGCTAGCAGGGTCGACTATGTGTTCCAAATATGGGGGAGTTAAGGCAGCAGATTCTTGTAGAAGCCCATAACTCCAGATACTCTATTCATCCAGGAGCCACTAAGATGTACCGTGATCTGCAGGAAGTCTATTGGTGGAATGGTATGAAAAGAGATATAGCAGATTTTGTGGCTAAGTGCCCTAATTGCCAGCAAGTTAAGGTAGAACATCAGAAACCAGGAGGTATGACTCAAGAGATTGATATTACTACTTGGAAGTGGGAAGTGATCAACATGGACTTCATCATAGGTTTACCTCGTATTCGTAAACAGCATGACTCCATTTGGGTGATAGTCGACAGAGTTACTAAGTTTTTTCGCTTTTTGGCGGTCAAGACTACAGATTCGGCAGAGGACTACGCCAAGCTTTACATTAATAAAATAGTCAGATTGCATGGGGTTCCTTTGTCTATTATCTTAGATAGAGGTCTTCAGTTTACCTCTCAATTCTAGAAGTTTTTTCAGAAAGGTCTTGGTACTCAGGTTAACCTTAGCACAACATTCCACCCACAGACGGATGGTCATGCAAATTGTACCATTCAGACCTTAGAGGACATGTTGAGAGCTTGTATGATCGACTTCAAGGGTAATTGGGATGATCACCTTCCTCTTATAGAGTTCGCCTACAATAATAGCTACCATTCTAGCATTCAAATGGCCCCTTATGAGGCATTGTATGAGCGTAGATGCAAATCTCCTGTTGGTTGGTTTGAAGTAGGTGAACCAGCCTTGATAATGCCAGATTCTACCCTTTATGCTATGGAGAAAGTGCAACTTATTAGAGATAGACTTAAGACAGACCAGAGTCGCCAGAAGTCTTATACAGATGTAAAGAGAATGGAACTAGAGTTCCAAGTTAATGATTGGGTTTCCTTGAAAGTGTCACCTATGAAAGGTGTGATGAGATTTGGCAAGAAAGGGAAGCTCAGTCCCAGATATGTAGGCCCTTACAAGATTCTTTAAAGGATTAGTAAAGTGGATTATGAGTTAGAGTTGCCAGCAGAATTAGCAGCAGTGCATCCAGTCTTTCACATCTCACTACTGAAGAAGTGTGTGGGTGATCCAGCATCGGTAGTGCCATTAGACAGTGTGGCTGTGAAAGATAGTCTTTCTTATGAGGATGTACCAGTTGAGATTCTTAATCATCAGGTTAAAAGATTGAGAAATAAAAAATTCGCTTCAGTCAAGGTTTGGTGGAGGAGTCAGTCCGTAGATGGAGCTACTTGGGAAGCAGAAGCAGCCATGAAGTCCAAGTATCCTCACCTCGTTCCTTCCGATTCCATTCCAGCTTGAGGTAATAGTTCCTTTTCAGTTTTTTAGTCATCCATGCATAGAATCAGTCTTAGTATCATGTTCTTTGAGTCTGTACTCGCATTTTTAGCGTATTTGCATGTTTTTGGAACTTAGTTCAGTCAGAAATCAGCTTCCAGTGTTTAGTGGTAGGGTTTCAGCCCATCCCCTCCATTTCAGCTAATTTTGTCTTCATTCGAGGATGAAAGATCCCACAGGGAAGATATTGTAACACGTCGAAAACCAGACCTAATTTTTTTTTTGTAGAAAGTTACCTGAAGCAGTGGACCACGACAGGGTTCACAGACTATGATAGAGTCCACGATCCGTAGACCTACCCGTGGTCTTGAGTCAAACTCCACCAGGCCCATATATCAGACCATAAACACCTTCACTAAGTGTGGTCTTGACAACGGGTCGTGGTGGTGTCCTTCGTATAGAACCAGTAGCCTCCCTAGCCAGCCCCTTAGACCCCCCCCACCCAAATGAAGACCATGGGGACCTTCACGGTCCGTGGTCCTTCACACGGGTCATGGGAGCGTCCGTGAAGCCTAACCAGTAGGCCTCCCAGACCTAAGCCTCAAGACCTCAACCCAAGTGAGGACCACGGGGACCTTCACAGTCCGTGGTCCTCCACACGGGCCGTGGTAGTGGCTCGTGGACCAAGCCTTCAGAACCACAGGACCAAGTGAAGACCACGAGGGCCTTCATGGTCTGTGGTCCCTTTCACGGTCCGTGAAAGAGGTCGTGGTCAGCCCGTCTGCAACTTTAAGTTAGGGGTCTTTTGGTCTTTTCCTATTTCGTTGGACCTTTAAACTACGTCGTTTCAGCCTTGAACTACGTGATTTTGATTAGTTTTAGCCTAGAAACAGAACTAAAACTTACGTAAATCATATATTTCATCAAAACTTAGAAAATTAGTAAAGAAAGAGAAGCAAGAGGCGAGCAACCCTAGTTCAAGAACGCAACAAGGTTCATTAGTTCCAACCCCAAAATCGAAAGATTTCTCCGTGGAATTTGTCACCAGGTATGTGGGATTTCACTAGTGGGTTTGTTTTGCCTATTAGGTCCCTAGATTTCAGTCAGATTTTTTATTCCCTATTATCAACTAAACCTAGGGTTTCTAGAACTTCAGCAGATTATGATGAATTAGTTATTTACATGTTCCAAATCAGATTATCATGTTATTACTTCGTTTCTCGCATGAAAGTCAGAACCCTAGCTATGTATTTCTTTAGTACTTGAATTACATATGCTATGTCAGATATTTCAGTATTTAGATATACTTGCCTCAGTCATGGATGTGTCATTATCAGTATATTAATATGCATTCTCAGTTTGCATATCAGTTTTGAGCTATCTAGTATATTACAGAAATTCAGTCATAATGTGTTAATCATTTAATCTATTGGGAGTGGCATAATACCGAGATGGACTAGGGTCAGTCACCCATATAGTCCCAGAACTATGAGCCACGTAGGTTGTAAGTCCCCTCTGTAGGCATCATTTTAGTGATCACGCCAGCATGCCTCTACACCTTTGGTAGGGTGTACTGGGTTCTCTCGATGGAACGTATACATCGGACTCTACATTTAGCTCATGTGGTTTTATTATCGGTTGTTAGTAGATCCCACAGTCTAGTCAGACTCCATTGCATTGACCATATTTCACGACAGTCAGTACTCAGTCTGAACATGTTATAAATTTGGTCATTGCATTCAGTTAGCTCAGCATTCAGTATCTATATCATGTTCAGATTATGCTCTTGCTTTATTGCTTTTTATTTCAGCTTTAATCTATCATGCATGCTCAGTACCTTTCAAGTACTGACGCATACTTTGCGCTACATCTTCTCGTGATGTAGGTTTAGGTTCTCATCATCCAGATCATGCTTAGATCAGTTCCTGATCTCCAGTTCAGCAGCATCAGCGGTGAGTCCTCATTTTTTGAAGACAATAGTCATGTTATCTTTTAGTTTTCATTATTTTAGTTTCAGTTTTGCTAGACTTAGATGGGGAATGTCCCAGCACTTCTAGTTAGTTAGAGGCTATATTCAAGCATAGTTAGATTCAGCTTAGTATTTGAGTTTGATGTTTCTTTTTTATTAAACTCTCAGATTTGATATTCGGTTTTAGTATATGGGTATTCCCCATCATTTCATATTTACTTATTATTACTGTAACGACCAGGTTCCGTCGTTATAGAAATGCCAACGGGGAAAACTTGGGGGCGAAAAAACCTTTTTGTAGTATTTGTATTTTTCCAACCTTGTCCAGTTTTGGATGAAATCGGAGTCCTTGAGGTGTGGAGAAATCTGGTAACAATCGGGTGAATTGTTTTTTATTTTGATTGCATGAATAGTTAGATAACTTGTTAAGGAATCCGTATGACTTTACGAAATTGAATTTGGATGAGTAGATCTCCGGGAATCAATCTTAGCGTGAAGGGTATTTTCTACGTGTTGTGGGTTAGAAATGTGTTGTGGAATGAGATTTTGGAATTCCTTCAATTGACTCTTTGGTTCCATTTGTGCCGCCTTGGCAAGAGCTTGGCCACTATGGTGGGACCGCTACAGCGGGATATGTGGTGTTGTGGCGGGTACGACAAGACTTAAAATCAAAGATGAAACGCGAATAGCTCACTGGTTCAAGAATGCCGCTTTGGCGGGAATTTTGGTCGCTCTGTCACCGCCGCTACAGCGGGTTGAGAGTCGTTGTGGCGGGCCAGGCGCGACTTAATGTCGTTAATAAACCCCTAAATGACTTTATTTGGCACTTTTCAACTTTTAGAGCTAAGGAACGAACCCCAGTCGATTTCTACTCATTTTTCACCATTCTTGAGGCTAAAGGTAAGCTTTTCACTGCCCGTATTCGTTTTCGATCCGTAGAACGTAATAGAATGGGTGAATATTGATGGGGGAGGGTTTTGCTATAGATTATATGGTGAAAACAACCCTAAATTGGTTAGTTGGAATCATGGGTTTGATCTAGGGTTTATAGAATTGTTATAGTTTCGGGTAATTAGCGATTATTTGTTGATTCCCATGTTATTGTGATTGTTTGTAGACCAACAACAAGCGAAACGAATTTGAAAAGGGAAGGATCAAGTTTCTTAGGGTTTAAGCTTGTTTCGAGGTAGGTGATGGTTGTGATTGTATGTTTTTGATGTATGATTGTCCTTGCTTCATTATGATACTTGTATATGTATGAATGTTGCAATATTGATCACACTTGTTGTAAATGAAATAGATGAATATTATTGCCATGAAATCATGACTTAAATATATGATCTTGATGATGTACTTATGTTTGTGATTGTGGTGTGTGAATGGGATCGGATTGCCCGTTCTGGCATAACTAATTTGGATCGGATTGCCACGTTCTGGCATAAATATGAGATCGGATTGCCACATTCCGGTATAATTATGGGATCGGATTGCCACATTCTGGCATGTTAACTATTTGGGTTTGGATTCTATTAAAGGATCAATGATGTGATGATAAATATGAAATGCGTTGTTGATTATTCATGTTGTTGATGTTGTATATGTTAATATGTATGCATGTGATTATAATGTTGTTTGACTTGTTTATGTTGCACTAGTGGGATAGCCGCGTGATCCTACCAGTACACCGTACTATGGTTGTGTACTGATACTGCACTTGCTCTTATTTTTGTTGAGTACAGGGCATCTTCAAGCGGCTACTGCATACCTCACTTAGAAGATCTGTGATCGTTGCTTCGAATTCAAGGGTGAGTCAATTCTTTTAGGCTGCCATGGGATTCTCTTTTGTCTATGTCCATCATTTCTGAACTTAGATATTTGTTCTAGTTAGTTGATTAGTTCATTAGTTTGGGGATGTATCCCTTCATGTTAGATTTGGATCATTTGTTTAGATGTTTTGGTACATTGACTTTCAGGTTCTAGGTATTAAATTTCCGCATTTGTTAGTTAATTAACTTATTTCCGTAACTTAATTGTCTTAGTATTGTTTTAGTTGCTTAGTTTGGTTGTAGTAATGGTTCTCCCACCGGATAGTTAGTCTGGGTACCAATCACGATGGTCTGGGTCATGACAATTAGCTTCCGCAACAGTTTTATTTCTCAGTTTATCTTTAGTATGCTCATGATTATGCCAGCAGGATTAGTTGGGGTCACTTGTTATCCTAGGTCCCGTGTCTATGTCTCGGGGTATCTCAGGGTGTGACAGGTTCACTCAACATCAAGGTACCTATCAAGTTACTTAACATAGAATAACAATCAAATATAAGTCCTCATAACCATAAAACAACTCCGGTAAATACAACATCAATTATTATTACGCACAAGGTATAGTTTCATAATCCTCAAGGCATACAATTATGTCAAATCATTGGTCCTCTCACGGAACCCAAACCCAAACTGTTAGTATACCGGAACGTGGTACCCAATCCAATGTTTATGCCGGAACGTGGCAACCGATCCCATAATTATGCTGGAACGTGGCAACCGATCCAAATTAGTGTGTCGAAACGCAACACCCGATCCATTCAACAAGCCACAATCACAATCACAAAGTACATTCTCATAATCATACAATCAAGAGTGATTCACAGCATATAGTTCTTCGTTCATACATATTTACATTAGGTGTGATCAACAAGCTTGGTTCGCATACATGCACGTATTACAATGAAGCAAGAACAAACCCAGAACACACAATCATAGGATCACAATCATCACCAATCAATTCAATGGTGATTTTTCAATTAGTTGACACAAGACAGGTAATATGCCCGAAGGCTAAAAGAAGAATGCGGCAACACATGAAGAAACGAAAGTGTCTAAACTACACGGTCTGGCCCACCAAGGAGGCAACCCTCTCGCTGAGGCGGAGCCGCTGTGGCGAGGATCTCCCACTGGGCGGGAGATCGGGAAACAGTAAAGGGGGAATGAGGAATGTTTTCCTCATTTCTCCCCTTTTCTCCATACAAAAACTTTCCCAAATCCTCTCGATTCCCTTGTTTCGATCGTCAAAATCCAGATAATACTCATGCTCCTTACTCTCTTTACTTCATTACATTCTTAATTACGAATGCATAACGGTAACTAATTGGATTGAAATGGTTTTGGGTAGTTATTCGAAAATGGAAATAGGTTGCTAGTTTTAATAGATAAACGTAGCATAGACACTTCCCTTATGTCCCCAATGTCTCCAAAACGTCCTGGACGTAAGGATTTTTGTAAAAATACGGTTAAATCGGTACCAAACGGGTGGGGGAAGTTGAAAGGTCTTCTTGACATAAACTCAAATTTGGGCATTGTTTAGGGGTTTATTTGCTAATATGATTGCATATTTAAGTTCTATGGTAGTTAATATACTCTGATTTGCTGGAATTCTGTTGAAAACGAGGATTTTGGGACGAAAAGACACCATGACCGCGTCTGTTGTTCGTCCCAGATGAAGGCCGCTCTGTCGTCCTTTATTCCGCTAAGGCGGCCTCCATTATCCCACTCTGGCGGGATTTTGGCCGATGTGGCGAGATTCAAGAAACCAATAGCCTGAGTCCCCAACTCAGGATTCTTTTCCCTCTTCCCTTTTTCCCACCTTAAATTGTCTGTTTCTATCATGTTCTAACTTATATTTAACTTATTGCAGGCTCTCTAAATGGCAGGTCTAAATGAAGAAAACTTACATTTCATTCGGTTCCCCGAGCCGCAAGTCGGGAAAGGCATCACGACAATAGAAACACGCGGTTCTACTATGATAGGGGGTTTGTGTTACTCAAGTTAGAGGAGAAGGCGCCTGCATTTTATGCCCGCGTGATGGAGTTTGGATGGGCTTCACTAACTGAGGCTCCCCCAAATGCACGCTCCACTTGGGTGAGGGAGTTCTACACCATCCTGCCTAATGTGCAATGGGACGACCCTCACCTCGTCATCAATATCCAGGGAGTTGACATTCCCCTAAATACCACTGCCATTAATTAGGATCTAGAGGTGTCGGATGTCTCAAACGCTGAGTACAAGGCCAAGCTGAGGGAGATGGATCTGGAGTGGCTAAAAGACACTCTGGTTGAGCCTGCGCGCCGGGATCAAGTCTACTGGGCTACTACAGAGGGTATTACTAGCACGAATTGGTCACCTGATGCTAAGAGGTGGCTACACTTAGTGACTAGTAGGATCCGCCCGTCGGGCATCCGCATCAACATGACCTTTTCTCAGGCCTTGGTGGTGGTGTGTGCTATACAAGGTATAGAGCCAAATGTGGGGGCATAGATTATTTCGGAGTGGAAGATGTTTTATCAAGGTAACAAAAAAGCTTTCTTCCTATCGAGACTTATTATTGCGTTGTGCAAACGGGTGGGAGTGCCATTTTTTTATGCCGATGAGGTACTTCCTATGGTTCCCCTCCCCCCCCCCCCTTTCACCCTCTTTTGGTTAGAGCAGGTTCTAGTTCTAGAGAGTTTAAATGAATATTTTGTAGATAAATTTTGTTAGTAATAGTATTGTTTATTATCTAATTTAAATAAATAATTTTTTTTCATAAACTATGTATTAAGTCAAATAGTATCACGTAACTACAGGACAGATCAATAAACCAAAGAAGTGCCTCTTTCTTCACTTTTTTTATTCGAATTTTCTGGGTTCTAAGACTCATTTTATTGATTTAAAAGTCTTAAACAAAAATAGAATGGCTCGAGGCCCAAAACAGCCTCCACATATCCTAATGTAGACTTATACCTATCAGGTGAATCCTCAATACTCGACCCTCTACCCGTTGAAATTGATGTGTTGTCAAGAAACTCCCAAAATTCGAGTTATATTTTGATCAAGGTCATGCTGCAATGGCGGTTCTTGTGACATGGTAGCTCTCTTTCCCTTCTATTTTGCATTTTTGGTCTTGTTTTGCCCTTTGAATCTTATCGATGTTGTGTAGGTGAGCTTCCTCCCTATCTATTCAGTTCTTTTTGTGCGGATCCGAGGTGATGGCTCTCTCTTCTCTCATCTTGAGCTCCTATAGTATCGTCCGCAACTGATGCTTGTTTATTTGAATATTTTTTGTAGCTGTGGTTAGATCTAGCTTCTTCCTGGCATACTTTTATTAATGCATAGTTACGTACTCTCATTTCCTCATAAGGGAAGGCTTTGTAATTATCTGAAATAGTTATGACGTACATGACTTCTGTGATTGTATCTTTGCTACTTTCATTTCGGAATTGTGATTTTCCTCGTTCTCATCCTTAAGTCTGGTACTTGGCTTTTGTCGTTGTTTAATTGTCTCATCATGTTACTTGGTAGATCCACAAACTCTGTATAAATTTGTGTTTGTTGTGAATCCACCACCTCCTTTGCCAATAAATATGTTAAGCTATTCGCTTCTCTGAAAGTATGAACAATGGTTGCATTGAGTTCTTGTATTCTTTTCCTTATAACCTCTCCCCTTTCCACCAGTTCACATGGTATCTTTCACTCTCCTCTTATCATTCTCATAAGACTCATGGAGTCCATTTCAAAATTGACCTCTCTTAACTTCCTCTCCCAACAAAATTCTACAGCTTTATAAATTGCCTAAAGTTTCGCCTCTGTATTTGTGATTTCACCCATTCCAGTTGTTCTCGCGTATACCAAGTTTCCTTGCAAATCTCGTACACAAAAAGCATAAGAACTTTGACCAGGGTTTCCTTTTATGCCCCATATCAGGTGGCTTCCATACCACTAAATGTGTATGCAGGTTGGGTTTGTAGACCTTTAGCTTTCTAACTATGTCACCCCATGTTCTTGAATCGAAGAGTATCCAAGGAAATAAAGTTTTCACCAGTTTCTTCACCTTCTCATGTACTTGCATCTCAATCTCCTCATGTGTCTTTTTCTCCATGATTAATGTTATTTCTTCCTTTCCGTAGTATCCACATGATTATTGCCGGCAGTTCTCTAAGTACTCCTTGCAGTTGGGGTAAGTCTTTATGTTTCTACCATGCAATGATCAATTGTTGTAAATGCATCCCCTCTATGTGTAAACCTGGACAACCAACAAAAAACCTCTAAAGCCTATTGGCAATGGAGGCTGTTAAAAAAATATGTATCATTGTCTCCTCCTCATTTTTATCGCAGCACCAACACCAAATTGTCATCCTTTTTAGATTATCATCCGTAGGAATCCTTATTTTCCACACCTCCACAAAAAGAAGTTTATCTTTAATGGTAGACCTTTAGTCCATATAAACCCAAAGTCGACTCTACTCTCCTGGTTTCTTCTTAGAATCTTCCATGTTGATTTCACCATGAAATCTCCCTGAGTGTTGGCCATCCACCATGGATGATCATGTTGATTGTTAGTGGAAGGGGATTTTATACTCTCCATAATATATTCTACCATTTCAGTTGACAAGATTGTGTTTAATTTCTGTTCATCCCACATTCCTTCTATAGTGAATTCCTGTACTTCTACCTCTTCCTCACTATTCTGTCCATTCTCGATATAGTACAATGCTCCCATTCTTGACTTGTCCAATTATCGAACCAAAAGCTTGAGGTCCCTACCTTATCTGCCACCAAATGTTATGCTCAACTTCTTCCTTTACCACTATCATTTTCCTCCACACATGTGAGGCCCCCCATCATGTGGCAATAACTGGATGATGTTTCTTACAATACTTGTTCCATATAAATGCACTCCATAAAGAGGAAGCTGATGTTCTAAAAATCCACCAAAGCTTTGCAAATAAAGCATTTGATACATCATGTAATGACCTAAAACTCAAGCCCCCTTCTTCCTTCGGATAACACATGTTTTCTTATGCCACCCGGTGCTTGTTCCTGGACCCCGTAGCATTTCCCCAGAAGAATTTCGCAAATAATTTATGCAATATTTCTATGACACCAGTTGGGGGTTCTTCAGTGATAATAGATACATAGGCATAGACTGTAATACATGTGCAATTAAGACATACCTCCCCCCATATGATAGAAGTCTGTTTTTCCACATAGCCATTATTCTCGCCACCTTTTTCACCAAATCTTCAAAATGCATTTTCTTCTTCCTTCTATAAAACATAGGGCATCCCAAATATGTGAAGGGAAAATTACCTTGTCTGGCCTCGTAATCCTCCTTATTCGATTACCCACTACTGTTAGAACTTTGTCATGTAGGTAACAATAACTTTTGTCTAAATTTATCATTTGATCTGACACTGTTTCGTACCTCCTTAGCACATTCATCATCTTTCTCATGGATTTTGGTTGCCCTGAGCAAAAAATAATCGTATCATCCTCATATGATAGGTGATTAGTTTATGGACTCCATTTGGGTAGCCCAAAACCTTTAAATTTTGCATCCTCAAACAATTTGTTCAAATTTCTGGCCAATATATACTTCAGCTGCAATAATAAATAGAGTCGGAGAAATAAGATCTCCTTGTTTCAGACCTCTTGAAGATTGGAAGAAACCAAAAGACTGCCCATTCAGTAGTATGGAATACTAGTTATTACCGATAAGCCTTACAATCATATCGATTATTCTTTCTGAAAAACCAAACTTCCTGATAACATTTACAAGGTACTTCCACGATACTCTGTCATATGCCTTTGCCACTTGTTCCTTTTATTAATATCCCTTATGATCTCCTGAGCTAATATAATATTTTCTGTTATGCTCCTGCCTTTGACAAACCTTGTTTGGTTCACCGTTATTATTCTAGGTAGCATTGTGGACAACCTCTTGTGGATTAGTCATGAGATGATCTTGTTTGCAAAGATGCTCAGACTAATAGGTCTTAAGTCGCCAAAATTGTCAACCACGTCTTTCTTTGGTATTAACACAAGATTTGTATGCATTATATATATTGGAAGCTCGTATCCACTAAAAAGGCCTTTACCATATTCCACACATTCTCGCCAATTATCCCTAGCAACTCTGAAAGAATTGCCCTGAGTATCCGTCTTGTCCACCTGCACTGTCCCATTTAGCTCAAAAACAACATGCTTCACCTCTTCTTTTGTAGGAACCCTCTTCATTTCTTGATTTTGCTCTTCTGTTATTATCCTAGGAATACACTAGATCATTGTGTAATCAGTAGCTTCATGAGTCTCCCTAAATTGCTCCCTGAATACATTAACTGGTTCCTCTCCAATGTTTTGTGCACTATTGATGATATCTCATGTCCAATTTTTATCTCCTTAGTATTCAGCTTCCTCCTTCTTCCATTCACATAAGCATGAAATAATTTTGTATTACTATCTCCCTCTTTAAACCACCTCATCCCCACCTTCTTCTTCTAGAAATCTTCTTTAATTTTCCTGTATCTTTTCAGTTCAGCATTTACCTTAATCATTTCAGCTCTATTTGCTTTTGGGGGGCCATCTCTAATTGTATCTCTTTTTCTTTTATCACATCCTCCAGTGTATCAATTTTTTGGAAAATATTTCCAAACGTAGCTTTGCTCCATTGATAAATCACCACTTCTACCAATGATGCTTCTCCTGTTGCATGGGGCTATTTATATTTGTTTGCTCCTCATTGCTTTTCTCCCCTTCCGTCAACCCCATCACATCCTTCTTGTTACAATTATAATGCTGCCTTGGAGAGCTTTATGTACTATGTGACGATCCTATATATTCATTAGAATTCCTCTGATCATCCTCCCTAAGACCCTCCACTGATTGATTCAGATTAATGCTTTAAAGTGTCTTTGATTCTCCACTACTTCTATTTGCCATTCGTTCTGTGTTGAATTCAATCTCTTAATCCCTTCCATATCAGCTATCTCTTTATTTCTGTCAGCCTCCTCTCCGAACACCCCTTTTCCATTTGTTGATTTTGATGGCTCTTCCTGCTCACTAGCAGCCTGCTCACCATTTTTATTACCCATAATGGCCTCTCCTATCTCCTTCTCCCCGCCTTCCTCCAGTGCCTCATACATGTTGGTTGTCACAATTTTCTAATCTTTATTAGTAACTCGAGGGTTCCACACTTATTCCTTTCCTCCTCCATTATTGAAATAATTACCCCTTCTATATCCCTTCTTTCACCTTTGTATCTGAAAAACATTCAACTCCCATTGTACTTCGTCTCCCTTTCCTATTGTAGTTCTCTCTATTTCCGTATTGTCATTGTTCTTCTTCCCATCTATTTCTTCCTCATCCTCCTTTGGGTAGAGTTCTGGGTGAATGATAAAACATTCTTTTTCATTATGTCCTTGTAACTTACATGTATTACAATACTTGGGCACATAGTCATATTTGATTGAAATCCACTTTTCCACTACTTTCCCTATCCTTTTCCTCACTCTCACATTGATTCTATTAGGGAAATCTCCCATCAAATCCACTTCCACCTTCACCCTAGCACAACTTGGCCTTGTCTTATTTAATGTTGCCATATCCACCTGCAAAGTCTTTCCAACCGCTAAAGCTAAAGAAAAAATAGCTTCTTTGCCAAAAAAAAATGAGGGGGGGGGGGGGGGGGGGGGGGGGG